>MU158703.1:837699-874272 GCA_015888305.1 Antheraea pernyi
CTGGTTCTTGTACTAAGGTGTCGCAAAAAAGTCTAGTTACATTAACTAATTTCTTTTCTTTCGTTATCCTGGAGAACCCCTTGCGTTTTATGGGTCAAAAAGTATCCTAAATGTAACCTTGTAATGTACAGATTTGGCTTTGTTACAGTTTTATTATAGTATAGATAAATAAATAAATCTTGTCTTAATATGTGGTCGATAATTACGTACAGAAATGTCATGTAGGCGTAGCTCAGTTGTAGCGTACTGGGCTTTATATGTTTCGACGGGGCCGACGGTTCGAATCACGGTGGTCGTTTTTTTTGTTTTTTTTTTTAAGTAGCATATGGAAATATAGCTTAATTTTTTAGCTAATCTGTATGTTATATATAGCACAAAGAAAATTTACCAAAATTCGTCAAGAATATCATGAACTACATTTTTTTTACTTTCGTCCGTTATCCTGGAGAATCCCTTGCGTTTTATGAGATAAAAAGTATCCTAGATGTAACCTTGTAATATGCCAAATTTCGTCTAAATTGGTTCAGTACTTTCAGAGTAATACGTGTTTAAAGGGACAGACAAACAGGCAGATCCTGGAGAATCCCTTGCGTTTTATGAGAAAAAAATACCCTAAATGTAATCTCGTAACATTAGTTATCACTGTGCCAAGTTTCGTCAAAATCGGTTCAGTACTTTCAGAGTGATGCGCGTTCACAGGGACAGACAGACAGACAGACAGACAAAAATTTTAAAAGGGTTATTTTTGGCTTCTATATCGACAACAAAGCCTACCCCCAACAAAATTTTCAAAAAATATTTAATGTACAGATTTGGCCCTGCTACAGTTTTATTATAATATAGATGTATAGAGGGAAGATGTGATAGGGATCTTGTTTGTCACGCTTTCAAGTCTTAAATACTCAACGCTGCAGAAAACAATATGAGGTAACCTTTATTCCTAAAAAATACGCTTTCCGATATATAAATCCGTGAACAGAAGCTAGTATATAACAGTAATATTTATTCACGTATTATACAAATATATAATCGAAAATATATCTAAAATTAGGTTGGAAGTTGTTGGTAAAAGTGTTAACCGCTGCTACCTCAACTAGACCCGCTGCTACCTCAACTAGACAATCCTGTATCTCACTCAGGTGGTAATACAGATTATGTCACAATTAATAAAAATATTAAACAACTGCAGTGAATATATTAGTTTTAAACATGTTATAGAACCATGTTACGGGCAACATAAATATTAATAAATTTTAAAAAATGTATTGATTAAAATATATGGTAATTATATTTAGGTAAGAATTTTATTATTCTATGAAAATTAAATATTTAATTACTCTTTTGTGAAGATTATACATTACGACAAGACATTTAATTATTTTCATCTGATTCTATACAAAATTAGTTGCCGAGCTCATATCGGCGTATATTAGCGGTGTTTTAGGTTTTATGCCAATTTATATATAACTTATAGCGCGCAGGTTTGTCACAGCTGATATATACAATTTTTTTTATTGAAACGTTATTGATTTTCTATTCCCAGTAACGGGGTAACCTGCGGCTTCGTTTGTGTTTTTTATATTTATAAATTATGACATTAAACATATTTACCTAACTCTAACAGATTACGCAACGCATGGCGCATGGCTTACAAATGACATGATTTGTCTTAATTTTTTTTATACTTATCGTTATATTTTTAACAATTTAAACATTATCATACATTATAGAACATGTCATGTCATAGCCTGATATATGCGCTCAATTATTATAAAGTTTCATCAAAATCTGTTCAGAAATTGTTGCGTAACAGAGAAACAAATATCTACGCATCCACATAAATGTTCTTGTTTATTATATTCATATGATAATTCAACAACCTTTTTTGAAGGTTTTTATTGACAGATGTCAAAATGTCTTTTTTATTTACATATGTGTATATGTTGTGTAAAATTGGAGCAGTAGTGTGAGTAATGCATATTTTAATTAATTTAATGTACTTCTAATGCATTTTATATTAAATAAATAGTTTTCTGCACTTCTCCTCCATATAAACTTTAACTATGCCAAATTTCACGTTCACCCGTTCGCCCAATTCCGTTAAAAAGGGATACAAAGTTTAGGCTTCACATATTAATATATATGATAAATAGGTAACACTATCGGCTGATAGTGAAGGAAAACATCGGGAGGAAACCTGAAAACTGTAGATTTCTCAAAGTTTGAAATTGGGGGAGCGGGGATGGTTATGCCCATTCCTTCCCTCAAGAAGAGGCCTATGACCCTGCAGTGGGTCTTTTACAAGCTGATGATGCACTATGTCATTTGTCGTACTGTGAAGATTTGGAATCGCCTCCAAGCCAGTGTGTTCCCTTCCTCTTATGACATGGGGTCCTTCAAACGAGGACTGAAGAGGCACTTTTGCTGATCGGCATGATAGCGATGACTGCCGTTGCTATTAACCACTGACAGTCGCCGTTATTTATGGACTGAACTGTACTTTTTATCAGGTACAGTGGAGTCATTTTGCCGAACCAGTTTAAAAAAAAATCTGATGACGAAAATATGGTTGATCTTACTCTCGAGTGCAACTGTACCATCAGCATATGTTAGACGACAGATGTATGTGACCAAATGAATATTCATACAGAATTTAGCTGTTACATATTTAAAAAATTACATTCCGATATATTAAGATTTTTTATGCAGCGAGTAATTAGGGAATTTAAATTCATTGACCGTTAATTTTATCGACTGTAAAATTTTAAAAGTAAACGAATAATATTTTTAAAGTGCCCGGTAATTAATGTAATTATGTAGGTTGTAATTATATATACATTTTTTTACGATGTTTTCTTGTTTTCTATTGGTCATTAAAGTAATTTTAAATAAGAGTTATGTCGGAAATAAGGAAATCTCGATTAACGTACCGATCTCATAGCGCGTAATCATAATTTTGAGTAACCAGTGGCATTTTTCGTATTATGATAATAGTATAGAGAAAACGGGATGGATATACGAAAATGACTATACATTTTTATCATTTTCACTAGCTGTGCCGTCGGCTTCGCACGCGTTAATAATGCGGCATGTGTATGCGGGTATGAACTACCACCAGACATTGGTCTTTACCTATGAAATTGTCATTTTGTATGAAAAAATTTAAACGATTTTTCTGTATTTTTTATTTGTATTAATCGAAGTAATCACCCATGCTATCAATGCATCCAGTCCGTTAGTGGTATCCGCCGCAAAATACGAACCTGTACCAAACGCTGCGCGTTGTAAAAGACGTCCGCGACATATTTTTACCGACCCTCCCGATGAAATAACGGCAGTGAACGATCAGTACCAGCCTGTCTCTCCAAACACAGCGTGCTCACGCCCACGCCTGCGTAACCATAGATCACGCCGCCGTGGTCTGGGGGTAAATTTCGCTCCCGCACACCAGACTAGGCCCCCCTCGGCAACGGCTCAAGCCTAGGTCCGTTCCCTCGGCGTGGAACCCTTGAGTATGCTGCTCGCGCGATACAGTGACACAAAATCTTACATTATTGCGACAACATTACACATATCACCTCCACACACGTGCACGCATACACGCTTACACATGCAAGTGGAAGGGATTTATTTTTTGCCCTTATCAAACTGAAATAGTTTAGAATATTATCCGATACGAAATATATATAAGAGTTGTTGAGGTATGTATGCTTGGTACACATATATGTTTCAACAACTCATATATGTATGAATAGTTAGCTTAGCTTAGGTTAGCTCAGATAGGTCGCGAATTGCATGTATCAATTGTCAAAATAAAATCGGCTGAGTGCCTTAAGCGCTCGCCTTAGTAGTCCGGTGAAGCTGTTAAGACCTTGCTTGGTCAATAGCGTAGTCAGTTCGAAAAAAAAATCAATGCTTCTTTGCCAACGCAGTGGCAGTTTATTGGTCTGGTTTACACATCTATTGGCACTCTGAGCAATAATTATATACATTTTTATACAGTTTATTATCCAGTCAAACATAATGGTGAGCTGCACAATGTCAATACAAAATATCAATATTAGATGTACGCAGGCCGTTATACTACGCGTTGTTAGTGTACGGCCTGAGTGCATCTGCGTTCGGCGGTGCGTCCAGCGGAGCGTCTATCGTCCAAGAGCGATGCTCGCGCGTCACTCAGGGCACTCACGTATTAATGCATACATTTGAAATGAACGCTGGACGTAAAGCTACGCTCGACGCTCGACTGTAGCGTCCACTCTGGACGTACACTAAGTCTGACGCAAGCCGCGCAAGCGCAAAACGGTCGGTCACGCTGGTAGCATGCTGATGACGCGAAAACATAAGTTTATCTACTTCCCAAAAAAAAGCTGCTCAACACGCCTAAAAACGTTTTCACCTCAAAAACACACACACACGCACAGAGTAAGGACACGAAAACTGACTTATTTTATAGATATCCTCTCCTATCTACTACTACTATCCAGTAAGGAGATACTGTATCAGTCGTGTGGTTAAATAAAATACATTATGAATGCAATAATAAAATGTGGATCAAATTAAAAACATAAACTGTATAACCAATCAAGTTCATATCAAAAACACCGAAACTTCTGGAATGTAATTCGTATAACCCGGTACACATCAAAGCTTTTGTATTATTTCAGACCAATAATCTGTTAGAAAAGGACAAAAACATGTTAACAAATAAGTAGGTTGTATGTTGCGTAAAACTCAAAAATTAGCTTCGGACACAACGGACTCATTTGGTTTACAAAGGAATAAACAAAAAAGGGAATAAATACTTGAAATTAATATGTACAGGTCGGTTTCTGTGCCCTTTTCAATCACTATTGCCCTTAATCGTGAACGATTTGGTTTACATTCGAAGCGCGGTCTCACTACGAGCGTTTTGTAATAATAATAAATTAGCTTACTCTAAGCGAGTCTCATTCATTAGTTTCTCTTTGACCATTTACATCGCGTGTCAATATTAATTAATAAAAAACATTACTTCATAGTCGTCATTTTTATATAATAAAAAGGGGTAACAATGATAAAATGAATAAAAATCTTAGCAAAATCCATATAAAAATAGATATTTTGAGGAAAAGACAGACAAATTACGTTTCTATAATTGAAAATATATATTTCATACTTTGTTTTTATTTATACTTGGTATTACAATTGAGAAAGTTATGCGTATGTCTAAGTTTCTACGGCCAAAGCTGTGAACCGAAGGCAATGAAATTTGACATTAGGTAATCTACGACTTTATTGAGGATATATATGATGCATATTTCTTCCTGGGTATACTTCTAAATGAGCAGACGATGTCACGAGAAAAAGTTAATTTTATTTAACACGATTAGCATTGTGTATATACTACACAGAAAGACAGTTTTAATATTTTTACTAAAAATTGTCTCTTTTGAAGTGTTTTCAGTTTCTGTGTTTAATAGAAACAAGAACACCATGTACGTATCAGTGATAGATACGCTTAAGTCAATATGTTTACTCAAAAATATATATTAGAATAAGAAAATGCACGTATATGAATTACTTCAACAAAGCCTTAAACTTATTTAGTGACAGTTATATATTTTTCAACGTATCCAGTATTGTCATTACGATAGAATGAAATACTTATTATATATAAACTTATGTAGTTTTATTATTAGACTAGCTGTGCCAACGACTCCCTCCGTTCGCGTGGAGCCTAATATAAAAAAAAACAGTGCCCAATAAAATCATCTGAATGTATTATATTCATTTACTTATCTACTTTTCTCTAGTAATTAAGTCGCGTCGTCATTAAAATTACAATAGCTTTTGATAGTGTGAACCGATTTTAATGAAACAAAGACTAAATGTTACTCGAGGATATGTTTTATGATTTTCTTGGTGAGGTTATATCCTGAACGTGATGCGTGTACATACAAACGGACAGATATTTCCAAAAAATATTAAGATGTATTTTATTATTTAATCCAAGACACCTGCAACAATTTGACAGAAATCTAAAAAGTACAGTAACGTTAGATTTACGTTCTTATTATATGTATAGATACATTTGTCTGTTATATTATTTTATTATTACACTCGGTAAACGGCCGCGACCTCCTACCGCGCCACTGATACTCTGACCCCGCCTTATTAGATCAACAAACGCCATATGTAAATGTAGGTACCGCGCCCGATCCTTCCGAGAATACGGCATCTTTAACTCCCTAATTATTTTTAATTGCCGCAAGAGCGCAGACACGACGCAACGCGTACGGCCTTCGACAATTTGACTTTATGATATTGTTTTTTTTTCAGCGTCTAGCCATTGAATCACGCAGATTATAAATGAGTCATGAGCGTTGAGTGATTGCACGGGAATTTACACTAGGTACGATAATGTCGCAACCGATCTGCCTTATTATCGTAGACGCGATTAAAATGTAATGTACAATATTTTCAAATATTTTTGCAACGAAGATCCTTAAAGCGGCTTGCGGTAAGAGGTGACTGGAAAAATTCGTCACGTAAGGAAAAAGCGTTATGCCCTATCCATCCGACTCTCTCTGTTTCCTTCTGTTTTATACGCAATCGTGCGTGTGTACGCGCGAGTATCGATGTTCAAACAGACTAATAACGTATATCGTACAGGACGCGTGGAAATTGCATAAAACTTATTTCTATTTAGCATCGTTTTTTATATAACTTATACTTAACTATTTCATATGTAACCTGTATAAATAAATATTTGCTCTAAAATATAAAAAAAATACCTTTTAGGACTTATTACTTTACGTCAACTTAACTAACTTCTGAATTTATACTTCTTCTAACTTAACTTCATTCCTGATGGGTATATCGGAATCGCATACGTTTTTTTTAAATAACTCTGTAGCTAATGGAAAGCATAGTGCAATGTAACAACCTCGACCTTCGAAAGGTCCACAATCCGTCAGCGTCAGCGTGTAACCTATAAACTGAAAGGGAGTTAATATGACTGTAATATGAATAGTTTAATATCAAATGTATGGTGGTAGCGATCTTATTAGTGCTATATGCTGCTTTTTGAGTCGATCTCGAGAAAAAATTTGTCGATATAGAACTATTCACAGATTTTGTTTTAGTAGATAGGTAAAAAAAACAAAATGTTTTGAATAAACAACTAATATTTATTACTTTGCTCCACAAATAGGCCAGAATAATCCTCTCATAACTTTCTTTTATCGTTTTTGGCGGAAGTTGCCTACACCTACCTAGACGACAATCCATCACACATACTTGCAGCTTTATTTTCGAGCTGACTACGCTATTGCCCTAGCAAGGTCTTAACAGCTTCACCGGACTACTAAGGCGAGCGCTTAAGGCACTCAGCCTATTTTATTTAACAACTAGCTCAAGGGTGTGCACACCTCGGCTTGGGCTGTTGTCTGATACATACAATTCGCGATCTATCTGAACTAAGCTAACTAATACATATATGAGTTGTTGAAACATATATGTGTACCAAACAAACATACCTCAACAACTCTTATATATATTTCGTATCTGATAATTTTCTAAACTATTTCAGTTTAATAAGGGGAAAAAATAAAACCCTCCACTTTTATGTGTAATCGTGTATGAGTGCACGTGTGTGGAGGTGATATATGTAATGTTGCAGCAGTGATGTAAGATTTTGTGTCACTGTATCGCGCGAGTAGCGCACCCAAGGACTCCACGCCGAGGGAACGGACCTAGGCTTGAGCCGCTGCCGAGGCTAAGGCCCTAATCTGGTGCTTGCAGCCTATCAGAGTCGATCGACCGTAGTAGATAAAAATATTGAGGTGAATCGCCACCAGTTAAAATTTTTATATTCCCTGCCGTATTGTTTGAAATAGATACAGTGTAAATTCTTTACAACGATTTTAAAGGGACCGAGCACTTTTTTTCGTTATAAAGATTTTCGTTCTATGAGGGACCGAGAGCAAATGAAGGGTTTTGTGGTAAACCAACCAAATTGAATGAATTTCTACGTTATAGGGAGTTCCGATCGAACCGTCGACTTGAGCGGTTGTCCGTTTTGCTGCGCGCGCTAAGTTTGATTTTAATACTCGTGATTTAGTGACGTCAGTTATTGTTTGTTTCGATCCGGCACACCTGCGCTTCACAGGTGCGCTGCACCTGCGTTCTTTTTCTTGGAACTGAGTGAGACCTTTCCTTGTATTTATTTATTGCTTTATCTATTTCTTGTGGGGCGGGGGAAGACATGTGAAACCTCCCTGCCAGAGGGGCAGGGGGGCGCGCCTTAATGAATTTAACGGACTATACCGAGTCCGGATCAAAGGGAGCTGTTTAAAACTAAACAAAATAGGAAAACAACGCAAATAAGTACCTGAGCGAGACAGGGGAAAAATAACATAAGACTACTTAAATAAACAAACAATAAAAAGAAAATAAATTTAAAAATAAATCACTGAAGAATTAAAGAAATACGTAAATAAATAGATAAACAAAAGCACATGTCTTCCCCCGCCCCACTCCCCTCCTCAGGCCCCGCTATGGCCGCTGAACAAGAGATCAGTCTCTTAGAGACTGAGCTCATTAGCCTCCGCGGCTTCATATCCGCTATCTGTCCTCGTCTCGTAGACGATTACGATGCGTACGCTGCAAAGCGTCGCACCGAGCTCCCTCATTCCTCGAAGCCCGCTCCCTCGATCTATGCCAAGATCGAGGCTTCCAACAACTTCCCAATCCCAGCCGATCGCGATAGCGATGACTCCGACTCCGACTCCGGCTCCGACATGGAGCAAGACCCTCCTGCTCAGCAGGATCCCCCTGCCGAGCAAGCCCCTCAGGCTGAGCAAGCCCCTGCTGCGGACGATGGCTTCACCACCGTCACGCACCGCAAACCGCGCAAGAAGCGCTCGAACTCCTCTTCCGATCCGGAGGACAAATTGCCCTCTAAAAAGATCGCAAACGTCGATGGCGCGAAAGTGCCAAAGGCGACACCAGCGCCCTCTAGACCCGACTCGCCCGTGGCTGCGGGTTCCGCAGTTTCGGGCAAGAAGCCCCGCCCACCGCCCCCCGTTACGATCCAAGACAAAGCGTCTTGGGTTGAGATTTCTAGCCTGCTGGAAACGGCAGGTATCCCTTACACCTCCGCCGTGAATACCGCTGTAGGTATTCAGGTGAAGGTAGCCACGTCCACCGCCCATCGCAACCTCACTCGTTTCCTTCGGGACAACCAGTGGGGCTATTTCACGCACTCTCTCGAAGAGGAGCGTAAACTACGGGTTGTGATCCGTAGAGTCCCCTCAGAACTCCCGACTGACGACATTTCAGACGACCTCAAGGAACAGAAGATTCCTGTTCGCGAGGTTCATCGTATGCGCTCTCCGCGCACCAGGGCTCCATATGATATGGTTCTCGTTGTCCTCGATCGCACCCCTCAGGGGAAAGCGATTTTTAATC
Source organism: Antheraea pernyi (assembly GCA_015888305.1). Lineage (NCBI taxonomy): Eukaryota > Metazoa > Arthropoda > Insecta > Lepidoptera > Saturniidae > Antheraea > Antheraea pernyi. The sequence goes on from MU158703.1 coordinate 847,153, forward strand.
TTACATCCCTTTGCGGCCTCTCCGGCGTCATAGTCGAGCCGCCGCGCAAAACGTCTGTGCCCTCGCAGTGTCACAACTGCCAGGTGTACGGACACTCCGCACGAAACTGTCGCCTGAAACCCAGGTGCGTTAAGTGCCTCGGCGACCACTCCACTAGGGAGTGTTCTCGCACGAAAGACGCCTCCGACCCTCCGAGCTGTGTTCTGTGCCGCGGCGTGGGCCATACCGCGAATTATCGCGGATGTCCCCGCGCCCCGCGCACAAAGCGCCCTCGATACCCCAGGCAGGCGTCGCCGTCTAAGACGGCCGCTGCCCCCGCCCGTCCTCGACCTCCGCCTCTCATGTCTCGAGAGGCCTTCCCGAACCTGCCGGGCACGTCTCGTGCACCGGCAGCGTCCGTACCCGCGACTAGTGCGCCCCCCCGCCCCTACCGGGCCCCTCAGGCCCCGTGGGCTCCTAAACCCGCGTCCCAGCACACTCCCAAACCTCCGGCGGCTAATCCTTCACAGGATGACCCCGCATACTCCTTTTCCCTATCGAGTATTGACTACGCAGGTCAACTACTCATTTTCCACGAGATCTCGGAGATCTCGGCGTACGAAGAGTGCTCTCGTAATCCGCTACTAGGTGCCGTCACGGCAATCCATAGATTTCCAGCCATCGCGGCTACCCTACAACTGCTCGCCCGAGCAGCTGTTAAAAAATAAATAACTCAAATAAGATAGAGTAAATCGCGTATTTACGTCTATCTTCCCCTAAAAATAACCGTCAAACAATAATAATAATTTTTGTTATGTCTATTTTTAGACTTCGGTGCCGTCACCGTTAGTAAATTTAAATTCAATCTTATAAAATGCGTGTTGCGCCCACGCTTTTGTAATCGATCCCTATTAGCTCCCGCACACTCCGCGGTTCTCAATAATATCTCGAGCCTAGGTCGTCCCCGCGCGGAGCCCTCTTGATATTATTTTCGCGATACAGTGACTCACCTACATCACTTGAACACACATATGAGATTATCTCTCTAACACACGTGCACATACATACACATTGTTGGAGGGTTTACTTTTTTTCCCTCAATCGAACTGAATCGAATAGTTTAGTTCGTTTCAAATCCGATATACACGTATTCATTGGTGAATCATGCAATTTTCATTGCATAATATAGTTTAGCTAGGACAGACGCGTCTTTTTCGGTAACAGCCCAAGCCGAGGTGTGCGTGCACCCTTGTGTATGTTACCCAAAACAAAAATCGGCTGAGTGCCTTAAGCGCTCGCCTTAGTAGTCCGGTGAAGCTGTAAAGACCTTGCCAGGTCAATAGCATAGTCAGTTCGAAAAAAAAAAAAAAAAAATTCTACGTTATAGAAAGCTTTTCGTTATAACGAAGGACATTATGAAGAGTTTAAACTGTATGTTTAACGTAGGAAATTATACATAACAATTTCATTTTATCTATCTACAGTTTTCTAATTGTGTGAGTAAATACAAGCTGCTCAACATCTCAATGAAATAACTAAATTGCAACATTTGCTCAATAAAATTTACAGCGCACAGAAGAATTCAATCGTTGGATTAAAAGGACTTATTGAGGTCAAAACATACTATAATTCCGCGATGGTTAAGTGTTGAAACAAGTAGATTCTTTTACCTGATAATTCTAAGAATAAAAGGGAATCGTAAATCAGTGTTGGCGCCCTATTATTTTGTGTTGTTCGCATAAATATCTGGATGCGAGCGTAATTGCTGTGGGTATATAGTGTTTGTAATGCGCTTGCGCCGCGGGTGGTGCCCGTTTGATGTTTGCGGTGGTGATTTCTTTTTTTTGTAAGTAATACAAATTATAATATTAGGTCAATGATTCACTTCTTTTTGGGATATATTTTTTTTAAAGAATCGTTAAATTTCCGCCAGAATTAGATACGATAGATATTGTTTTTAAACTGTATATGTAATTATACTAGCTGTGGCCGCGACTCCATCGGCGTGGAACCTAATGTAAAAAGTTAAGTTAAGTACCTTTACTTATCTACTTTTCTCTCGTACTTAACTCGCGTCGTAAATAATAAATATTGCTGACGTAACTACCCTCCAGACCTCTTATCCCCTGTGTCATCAAAAATAAGCAAATCAAAGACACCCTTAGTGATTATGTAATACTTTAATGACCCCTCATTATCTATAAGGATAAAATTACAAATGCACACTAAGTCACACATGATTGCTAATAATTCATAACCTCATAATATTTTTACGCTATATACTGCAAACGTTGGTATTTCATATATCGTTAGCAGAAATGATCAAATATTTAGCTCCAAATTGTAAATTCAGGTTGTGTACGAGCCATAACTAAGGTTTGTAGAAAAGAGCACATATTTTAGTTTACGTTATGTTTGATAATAATCTGATTGAAGGCTTTGCTCTTACGAGTCACAGATTGAGGAGGTCGATGATTTTCTGTAAAAAAATTGTATTCGAAATAATTCCACAGGAAATTTGAATACTGTGATTTTACTAAAAGCTGGCTTAGACACATTAAACATATTGACACACAGTTTAATACACAAACAAAGAAATTAAATATCAAGTACAATAGTATAGCATCTTTAATTGAACCTTAAACGAAGTTTTAAAGGAAATGTTTAATGACACTGGCGAAAGTTTTCGTGGTGCAGTCGAAGGAAATTAGTTGCGACATATGTCAATTTTGGTTTAGAGATTCTCGACTGTCATTTACGTATTTATTCATAAAGAATAAGTTACAAATACATCAAATAAGATAAGACATTCATTATTTCCATTTATACATTGTCAAAAAATTACGAAGTGATGCAGAGTTGATGATTTGTAAACGATTTAAACCACTCGCAATGAAATTTACTCCGAGAAGTTAATTTGGATATCAAAAGCTTTATTGAACTGTCAATGTCAAACACATCTTAGTCTGTGATCAAATAATTACATAGATTAGAGATTTTCTCTATGAATTTGTATATAGTAATTTATATACTCTTTGACAAAATTGCCTCAAGAGCATAAAATGAATTATAGTTGAATTCCCACTACTAGACCTCATAATTACTTGCTTAATTCGGCTAAGCACTGACATTGTTCAACAAAACAATAATTGCATGAGCATATGTGCCCAAAGCAATAAATCGTATCCGCGTCCACTCCTGTACGGGTCGTATCATTTTTTGCTATTATATTTCGCTTTGAAATCTTCTTTTTTTGTCTAAACGTCTTTGTAATGGCAGGAACACAACATGAGGTCTTTTGACTGACTTTAAAATTATTTTTAGATTACTTTCTGTTATATGTTCCATTTTTTTTTTGTCATGGATCCGGTAATTACAATCGAAGAGAGTAGTTAGTTACTTTGGATAGTTCGCTTGTCGATTGTCATATTATGTGTTTCGTTTTCTAGGATCTAAGGAACATTTTTTTTAAACAAGAGATGTTAACTAAATTGTTATTTTAGATTAGCTATTAAAGGATGTAATGGCATCAACATCAGCTTATAAGAGATGCACTGCAGGGCCATAGACATTTTCCCGAAAGAAGGTATATGCATAATCACCATGCCAGCCCACGATTGTCTTGGCTATTTCAAACTCCGAGTAATCCACATTTCGATATTTTCCTACATACAACGGTACTACATTTCTCAGGTTTAGGTTACCTCACGATGTATTCCTTCACCGTCTGCCACTTATAAGTTAGTAAATTTACGTAAATTCCGAAAAATTGTTTGGTACATGCCAGGGTTCCAGTCCGCGGACATCGGGTTGATATTCCACTCCACCACAACTAGGGAATGCTGAATGATAGCTCTTTTTCATACATTATAGGTTGTGTTTGTCTGGCAATGGTTTGTCTGAGATTTGAAGGGTAGCGAGGTGAGCTATAAAGGAACTGGCTTTCAGGTACAGTTGACGGGACGCACTGAGGGCTTGGAGACAATTTTTCAGCTTGCAGGTCATGTAAAAAACTTAAATGACTCTACCAGCTTCTCCATTGTCTATGGAAGACAATGTTCAGAGACAAAAAGAGAAGATAGTGGTAAAAGTGGTGTGGCACGACGTACATGTGCTGCCACAATATACACAGCATTTAATGTTACATGTCTCATCACCAGTCCGTTACGTAGGTGCTTATATCGTAGTCGATGACAGCTAGTATCGATTGTTTATAATATTTTAATGTGAATGCCGTTCTTAGATTACTTTGCCGTTAAGATTTTTTTTTAATTTTTATTTTTGGTAACCAACCTTGTAGGTCGGAAAACCCGCGGCTCGCAGGCCACATCACTCATTAGTTGCGGCTCTTCCACAAAGTGTTTAGTGTTAATTTGCCTTGTAAGAGACGAGTAAACATTTTTAAAATGGTAAGCCGAAAAGAGGTACATTTTTAAAAGCAACAATAGCACGGCTAGTCTCTCGCAAAAAAGATATATTAAGTTCATAGTCAAGTTCAAGAGTGTACTTTTTCTCCTAATTATTATATTATAAGCTTAAGTTAAGAAAAAGGCTCATTGATTAAATTTCAGTTTTATTTTGTTTATATTTGGCTCTTCTGGATGACGAGTTTACCGACTATTGTTCTAGATTATTACCAACTGCGATTGCCGAGGAGGTGATAAAATTACAAGTTTCTTGTAATAATTTCAATATTCTAACAAGATGGTCGCCCTCTTGTTAGAACTTTCTACATAGTTTTTGTGGCATTTCAGTATTTATTCCCCGTGGTATTATTTCCCATTCACTTCACTTCTGCATAATAACCGAACTATGTTACGTAAACTGATATTCATATTACGAAATATAATACAAGATTATAATATATAATACAGTCAAATAACACAAGATTATGAATAAAATATAAAAACTACATGATAGGCTTAAGATCACGCCAAAAACCCCAAGCCGCTAAGTTAATAGAACTATTTATTATATACGGTTCACCCGAAATAATATTATAAATGCGAATATGAATTTGTTTGTTTGTTACGTTTCCAGGTCTTAATAATAAACCCATATAATAATAATCGAGTTATGCTATCTAGCTTGACAGCTGCATGAAGTAAGCAAAAATATGTGACTCCATTAGACACACGTTCGAGTGACCACTGCGCAGTTAGAGATGACACTTCCGCGTTCATTAAAAGAATAATCAAAACTGGATCACGTTTGACATATATAAAATATTTTTCATTACATTTTTATCGTTCGATGACGCATTTAACGGTCGAAAGAACAACCGTGGTAGACTAATTTAAGATATGCATGACAGTGTTGTTTTAATGAAATCCATTAGAAGGTTGCATATTATATAATAAGTTGTAGATTTCTCGATTGAATTATTATTGCGTTTATTATATTTTATAACATATAAAGGGAGTTCATTTTTAGCAGTAGCCTGTCATCTAATGGCTTTTATATTTTATTCATAGTCTTGTGTTATTTGACTCTAAATTTTGTAGCGTTGGTGGCATTTTACGTAATAAAGTTCGGTTATTGAGCATAAGTGATTGGGAATTTTTTTTTTTGTTGAACTGACTTCTCTATTGACCAAGCAAGGTCTTAACAGCTTCACCGGACTACTAAGGCGAGCGCTTAAGGCACTCAGCTGATTTTACTTTGACAACTAGCTCAAGTATGCGCGGCACACCTCGGCTTTGGCTGTTGCCTGATACATGCAATTCGCGACCTATCTTTTTTTTTTTTTAACGTGGGGAAATCCTTTATTGATACGCCACCCCCCCGGGGGGGAGAGGGTGGGTTATGTCCGACTCGCACAGACTAAAACCCCACGGTGAACCGACAGACCGTTTTGTGGGGGCGGCAAGGGATCGAACAAGCTAATCAACCTTGTAGAGCCGCCCCCACGGTCCGCCCGGCGGAAGGTGACCGCCGGGCTCCTACCTATAGAGGAGCAGACCGGGAAATGTAACGGCCACCCTGAATTTTTATATATCTGTACTGCTTACTTACCTCCACCCATGCAACACCACATTTTGAAACATTTTGTAGACACTGCTAGTCATATTATAGAATGCCATCGTACCAAATTTCTTGTTGTCGGTGACTTTAATTTGAGTAGTATTTTGTGGTCAAAAATCACAGATATGTCAGCACTACAAAGTGAATCAACAGGAGGTCAGTTTGCTGATATATTTTTGAATTTTATGGCTTTTAGCGGATTGAATCAATACAATCATATCCCTAATAATAAAAATAAAATTTTAGATCTTGTTCTTAGTACTGACTGTGTGAATAATCTAGGTATGAGCACAACACCGTTATCCAAAGTAGATCATTTACATCCTCCATTACAATTTGGGTTTCCGATTTCGAGTGAGAATGCATTACGTTCGAATAATAACGAAAGATTCTGCTTTTTCAAAGCAGATTACGAGAAAATAATTAGTGAATTGAGTGATATTTCCTGGGATAATTTATTTTCCAAATGTCAGTCTGTTGAAAATATGACTGATGTTCTTAATAAGATTATTCGTGATTTAGTGATTAAGTATGTTCCCAAGAGAAAGCAAGCGAACAGCTGCTGCCGAGGGGGGCCTAGTCTGGTGTGCGGGAGCGAAATTTACCCCCCGACCACGGCGGCGTGATCTGTGGTTACGCGGGCGTGGGCGTGAGAACGCTCTGTTTAGAGAGACAGGCTGGTACTGATCGTTCACTGCCGTTATTTCATCGGGAGGGTCGGTAAAAATATGTCGCGGACGTCTTTTACAACGCGAAAGTGATTGGGAAATAATACAATGGAGTATGAATTCCGAATGTATAGGGCCACCATCTTGTAATTATCACAACACCACTTGTAATATTATTTATTACCTAATCGAGAATGGCAGTAATTTTCTGGAAGAATTTGATTTTTTTTTATATCATACGAGGCAAACGAACAGATGGGTCACAGAGCGCTCAGTCCTGTCATGGCGTCGTACTTACCATTTAAGTAACACTATTTTTTTTCGGTATGAATACGTCAAAGCGTAAATGTCAGAATATTGGTTTTTTTTTAATAGTATAGTAGGTAAACGAACAGGCGGGTCACGTGATGTTAAGTGATCACCGCCGTCCATAGACAATAACAACACCAGGGAAGTCGCAAATGCGTTCCCAGTCTGTGTTTGGGGGAGGGATGGGGAATGGGGTGTAGCTCCAGCGCTCTCACTGACCGAACGAAACGCAACTATGCAAGCACTATTACTTCACGTGGGTGTTTCTATGGGTCGAGTGGTAGTACCCCGGGCGAGCCGACCCATTCATTCTGAAACCAGTAATAGCTTCAGCGTGGCTCTACCACATACAAAATAGTTTCGGAAGGTATAATAACGTCACATGTTATGATTTGCGTTTCTTTCACATGACAACGTATTTCATTAATGTGAATATTTTCCAAATATTTTAATAAGTATATAATATTCAATTTTTATATATTAAAAACCATAATTTTTTTAAATAATGAAGATGTAGCTGTTTAGCTTATTAAGACTTAATTATGCCTAATGTAGGTCGTATGTTGATCAAACGTATTTATATGTATTTATAAATGGGGTTGTGAAAGCGAAATGATTATATAACGCCGTTGTTGTGATCTTACATAGCAGAATTTTTAGTAAATATCTAACGGATATCACACAGCTCAAACTGGTTGGTCTAGAATCTAGAAACATACAAATTTGGGTGAGATTTCCGTATATTACATACACAAGCATTTTGGAAATGCATGCCCTAAAGCTTCTAAACACATCTATCAGATATGAAATTAAAAAAAGTCGATGGATATAATTTTTTATACTAATAATCCTAATGACGACTCTTTTTAAACAGAGTTAGAAAATATATGGCATCAGAATTATATTTAAAGAATTATTTTCAAAAACCACAGCACACCTACACACGCATTAAAAATACTAAATAACAAATTCTAAATAAAACCGAACATAAATTCAGAATGCCATTAAAAAGGCTCGATTTATCTTTTGAGACCTTAAATTGAGCAAGTCACACGCTTGCACCCCCGTGTTTGCGCAAGTGTCTCGCGCACACATGTTTAAATGCACGCCACCTATTCTATATCGTTCGACAATTGTCATAATTTATAAGCAACTTATATATGTTGAACAATAAATATCGACATGTCATTTTTTTAATTTAGCTTCACTAATTGTCGTCAAGTTGTCAATTCATCCATAATAACTGGTACGGGCGTTTTAATCGCATGTAAATATATAGATATTACTAGCTGTACCCGCGACTCCGTCCGCTTTGAACCTAATGTAAGAAAACAGTGGCTAATAAAATCATCTGAATATATTAAATCCGTTTACTTATCTACTTGTCTCTCGTACTTAAGCTGCGTCGTCATTACAAAATTATAATAACTTTTAATAGAGCCAAGTGACTTTAATGAAACTAAGCCTAAGTGTTACTCGAGGATAAAGCATTATTATTTTCTTGATGAGGCTTTGTCGTGAACTTTAGCAGTGCTGCATGTTGGTACAAACAGACATTTCTAAAAATGATTGAAATGTATTTTATTACTTATTCTAAGACAACTGAAATGTTTTTTTCAGAAAGATCTAATCAATTCAGACACTTTAGATTTACATTCTTCTTATATGTATATATAAACTCGTTGGGCTATTTGGGTATAGATTTTTGTATTAGCTGATATTTATTCTAAAGCTAATCATATTATTTATTCTATTTGAGTTTATATTTCTCTAGCAACTAAGACGATAAATTTTTGTATACATACTTGGTTACGTATTTGGGTATACATTTCTTACATCAGGTGTAACACCCATAACAATGACGCATACCGTGTTTCGGTATTAGCTAATGCAGTCATTTTATCGGGCTTAAATGAAAAAGTAAGTAGAATATTCTGCATGATTTCTTATTAAATAAATATATGTATTACAAAATTCCGCTGCTATTTTTATCAGTAGAACTGAGGTGGTTTAGTAAAGAAATGAATATATATGTTTAAATCGAAATTACGATATACGTATGTCGCACGATCGAGAATAAGGTCACGTGTATAACACATGCGCACGCGCAGGTACAGAAAGTTAATTGCCTTTGTATGTTCAATGTTCATTTTCTACCTGATACGGGACAGGGTTGGGGGAATTAATGATTTTCAACTTCTCCTTACTTGCTAGAGTGTAATAACGTATTTTATCTTGATACGCACACTGATAACTGAAATCAAATAAAAGTAGGTTTTTCTAACGTAAATTCGTATGAGAGCATTCTTCATATGTATATACAGTTTATTAAAGGGATATATTTATTTAACTTTTTTTATCACAGCACAAATAAATTCAAAAACAATCCAAAATGACGAGCACGGTGAGATTCACTATACAACGCCCTTTGTTGTTGACGTCTCAGCCTACAAGCATCCCGCCAACTTGATATACCCGGCATTTGATTTGACACGTCGGTGAATAGAGTGAGATGTCCGGCTAATGTCAATTTCATATAACGTTGTCTTTGTCTATCGGTGTCGTTGCGATATGCGATAGAGAGAACGCTTTTCAAAATAGAAGGATACCCCGATGTGCAAAAGCATTGTTTACTTTTGGTGACCACGGGGAAGGGGTGGTCAAAAATTACAAAAATTCACTCACTTCAGTCACTATTACGAGTATTGAACCTTGTGTATGTATGTGGTTTATTATTGCAAGCCATACTTTATTTTTTACGATACAGTCAAATATAATCCGCCTATAGGGACTGACATTTGGCATCGACCGTCTTTGTCTGTCAGTATCAAGTAAACAGAGACGGTACGACGTTTTCTTTCGCATGATATGATTTATATGGAGTATTTATAGTGTTGTGGACTTTATCGATAAATGCATAGTTGCGATAACCTCTGCGTATAAACAAATTCTAATGTATGTTGCTTGTCCAAGCTAATTTTCTAAACAGTTACGTCGATTTCGATTAGACTTTTAGAAGGCAAGTTACAGGACTTTTTAACCAAATCTTCATTAAATAAAAAAAGAAACAAAACTGTTAAATACGTTGTCGCTTAAAATATGAACTTTAACAAGGCGCTATCGAAGTTCTTATATAATATAGTTATACCTACTATCATTGAAAAAAATGTAATAAAAATTGCATCAATACAAAAAAAAACAAAAAGCATTCGTAATAATATTACAATTAAAAAAATCGACAACTGTATAGTTCATCTATCGTGCTACAAGAACAAAGTCACGGGCATCAATTCATCATATTTAATTATTGTCTAAACAATGCATAGTCTATTCACAACTTAATTATAAGGTGGTAAGTCCAGTTTTTAGATCAATATTTTAGAAATAGCGGCCAATATGGCACAAAATGACATTAGTACATAAGTTACTATATTATGTATATTATAATAAAAATTGTATGTTAATTAAGAGTGCAAGCCCTATTAAGGTCTGTAGAAATGTAACATATTTTAGACTCCAAATCATCACAAAGATTGTTAGGTATGCATACACATACGTATGCAACACACTCCATTTTATAACAAAAAGTGCCAAAAAAGGACCACGTGTATAGCTGATGATTTCATAATTCGCGACTCACTTTATGTGGCAAAAACGATTATATAAAACTAGTATACCTATATGTGGTATACAGATTCTGTTCTTTGCTACAAAACCATACGAGAACCATCTTTAAGACACCACCCGTTACAAAGGTTTATCGAATATTCAAATTTTCGGTGTACCATTGGCAACTCGTACCGACCCTAACAGACAAAGGGCTGCATTACCGAGTACCTGCGCTTTGAACCCGTCTGTAATATTTAATTGACAAAAAACACGACGATACCCGGGTCCGTAATTTTATTTGTGGAATTTATTTTATAAAATTTAAGAGTTATCTTTATTTCGTGTTAAGAATTACAAAGCCATGTCTGATATCGTGCGATGGACGATAGCTATCTTTGGATTCTGCGATGAACCTGAGCGTACAAGGAAAAATATTTTAAGGAGTAATCTATACATATAAGTTAAATTGATACGCTAAACGAGGTGTTCCGCGCACCCTTGAGCTAGTTGTCAAAATAAAATCGGTTGAGTGCCTTAAGCGCTCGCCTTAGTAGTCCGGTGAAGCTAACAGCTTTGTCTTGTTTGCTAGGTCAATAGCATAGTCAGTTCGAAAAGACCAATTTTGACAAGACAGACAAGGGAATTTTCAGAATATTAATTATGTGAAAAAAATTTATAAAACTTAAGAAACAATGACAAAATTGCAAATAAAATGTAAAAAAAAATCCCACAATTCATCCCTGTACAATAAAAAGTTATCATGAAACAACTAAAGGTTATTCACGAGAAAATAAATATAGTTTACACACTATACAATCTAGTATTTATCTGTAATTCTATACTAGATGCACTGTGCATTACAGTTCGATTGGAAAGAGGTGACAGACGTATTAGATTCTGTCAGTTCATCTCAATCTTTTATTTAATTCTCTTAATTCTTTAATTAATTAATTTAATTCTTTTAAGTTGCCTTTTTTTTGCAAAATGCAAAGGGAAGCTACCACCTGCATTACCACGTTGCGAAAGCTCGATGCCTAATATTCGGTTTTCGCAAAGAGCTGTACGCAATGCACTCTTCTCTTTGGATATCTCAAAGTCGAGTGGGCCAGACCGAATCCCCGCAATTGTGCTTAGGACATGTGCTCCGGAACTAGCTCCGGTTCTTTCACATCTTTTTCGGCGCTCATATTCCGCAGGTCTTGTCCCTAATATCTGGAAGAGCGCTTTAGTGCACCCGATTCATAAAAAAGGTGACCGCTCGGATTCATCCACCTATCGGCCTATTGCCATTACCTTCCTGCTCTGTAAGATAATGGAATCCTGCATCAACCGGCAGCTCCTGAAGTATCTAGAAGATAACCAGCTCATTAATGATCACCAATACGGTTTCCGTCAAGGCCGCTCAGCTGGTGATCTTCTAGCCTTTCTGGCTCACAGATGGGCGGAAGCAGTTGAAAATAAGGGGGAGGCCCTAGCCGTTAATTTGGATGTTGCCAAGGCCTTCGATCGAGTGTGGCACAATGCGCTTCTCACGAAGCTGATTTCATATGGACTCCCCGAGAAACTACGCAATTTGGTGTCTAGTTTTCTCACGGATCGGAGCATAGAAGTCGTCGTTGACGGAGCATGCTCGGATCTTAGGTCTGTGAGTGCTGGTGTCCCGCAAGGTTGTGTTCTATCCCCCACCCTATTTCTCCTGCATATCAATGATTTGTTGCAAATCAGTAACATTCATTGCTATGCAGATGACAGTACTGTGGATTCTTTTTATACCAGTCGTGCAGGTGTTTCTCGAGAACGCGTTTATGAGAGCCGTAATAGACTTGTGTATGAGATAGAGACGTCTCTCGAGTGTGTCTCAGATTGGGGAAAACAAAATCTGGTCGAGTTCAACCCCACTAAAACGCAAGTCTGTATCTTCACCGCAAAAAAGACCCTCTTTGACGCAGTTCCTATCTTTCAGGGAGTCCCCTTAGTCGCCAAGCCTAAAATCAGTATCCTGGGTGTCGATATATCAAGCAACGTTCAGTTTGGTGGTCATTTGGAAGGCAGAGCAAAACTGGCCTCAAAAAAATTAGGTGTTCTTAACAGAGCAGGACGGTATTTCACACCGGATCACCGCCTTCAGCTTTATAAGGCGCAAGTCCGTCCACACATGGAATATTGTTCCCACCTCTGGGCCGGAGCACCTCAATGTCACCTACTTCCTTTTGACCGAATCCAACGTCGAGCGGCTCGAATCATCGGCAACCAGGTGCTCTCCTTAAGGCTAGACACTCTGGCGCTTCGTAGGGACGTTGCGTCGCTTTGCGTCCTCTATAAGATCTACCACGGAGAATGCTCTGAAGAACTGTTTGGATTGATACCTGCTGCTGAGTTCCGTTACAGAACGACTCGTCAGGGACTGAAATTCCATCAGTGTCATCTCGATGGTTGGAAGTCGTGCACTGTGCGCTTCTCACGTGCGTTTTTTCCGCGTACGACAGTTCTCTGGAATGAACTCCCAGCGGCAGCGTTTCCAGAACAATACAATCTGCCTTTTTTCAAAAAACGAGCCTATTCCTTTCTCAAAGGCCGGCAACGCATCTGTGATTCTTCTCGTGTCGCAGGTGTCCATGGACGGTGGTGATCACTTACCATCAGGTGACTCGCATGTTCGTTTGCTGCCAATAGTATAAAAAAAAATTATATCCTAACGTTATCGTAAAATGTACTGATTTACGTGGATTAACTTAAGACGTGGTAATATTCTTTATGGATACCGGGTGGGAGGGTTCCCGGAGGAGAGAGAGGGTTATGTCCGACTCGCACTGACTTAAACCCCACGGTTTATCGATAAACTATTTATTGGGGCGGCCAGGAATCGTATCAGATACTCAAACTTGGATAGCCACCCCAACGGTTCGCCCGGTGGAAGGTGGCCACCGGGCTCCTACCTAATAGGAAGATAGACTGAGTGCACTCCAGCTGCCTCCCCTTGTCAGCCAGACCTGTGCAATGAGGAGATAAGCTCCCCGGCCCATCCCCTCAGGTCTGACTACGGTGATGGAAGGACGCGGGCAAACTGTCGCCTTCTCCTGCCGGTCGTCCGTTGACGAAGAGGGTTGCTCAGTGGATTATGTTCGCGAGCCCTCTCCGCCACGTCTTTTTGCGAGATGACTTCCTTGCAGAAGGAAGTCAATCGCTTGCCACGCCTGCTTGCAGACAGAGGGTGTATTGTCCTCGGCAGCGCCGCATTCCTGACATGCGGCGGGCGGCTCCCTGCAAACGATCCGGTGCAGGTACCACCCGAAACAACCATGCCCGATGAGTACCTGCACCAGTCGAAACGACAGGGAGCCCCACTCCCTGTTACACCATTCCGACAGGACAGGGCTGAAGGCGTCAATTGTGTAAGGCCCGTAACGGGCGTCCGCCAGGTCCTGCCTCCACCCCTCTATAACTCACTCTCTATCCAATACCCTTTTTGCTTCTATCTCCCTGGAGCTGGAGGCTCACCAATTCACTTCTTTGCCACCGTAAACTCACACACGTCCTCAAGAATTCCCGCTTCCAACGGTCCTGGCTAGTTTAATTGATTAGGATGTTCCAATACGGAAATCTTTCGCAGATAGTTTATTTGATGTTTCTTTATCAATTCTTCGTCGCTTGCTAACTTTTGAGGAGTGAATGTTGATGATGGTCTGGGGATAGACTAAATACATGCAAACGAATATGGTGATCAGACATCGCATTTGAAATATATTTTAATTATTTGTTTTAACATTTATCTTTACAGCTTTATAACGATCGTGTCTATCGGTTCTCGTGTCTTATGTATATATATAATTTTAATTCACACAGTTAATTCAAAGTTCAGTTAATTCAAAACACAAACAGTTTCAGGTGCATTAAATAAAATGAAATCTAAAATTCTTGTTGCGAACAAACATGGCAGCAGTCAAACAATTTCAAGCGGAAGTAGAACAAATAAAGAAATAACAAATAAACTATATACCATATAAAGCCACAACGTCAGTTAACAAAAGGGTTGCCCTTAAAAATTAGTTTACAAGTCGACAAAAAATAATTACTTCAAATGACGTGCTTACGGACAGATATTTATCGCCCACCGACAGCACTATCTGAGCCGCGCGATTACGCGCGTGTGGGTGTTAGAACACATTTAACTAGAATTATGTTAAGTGACGCCATTTTGTAATCTACTTTGCTCTTATCTGTGAATTCTCATATTATGTTGAATATATATGTATGAATTAAGTCATCATTTCTTTTTAATTGATTCGCGTAACGTATCGTACTGTTTTAAATTTGAATATATATCGACACTCTTTTAATTAATGTAACATTTTTTTTAAATAAACATATTATGAAAGTAAAGATTTAGCCAGCGATATTTTTTTTATGAATATGTAATCAAACCTAAGAATTAGTTTTATACTAATACTATCGTAGTAGCGTATTTCTTGACGAAATGTTGAGTTCAAAGTTACGTTACGTGGGTTATTCTAATCGCCATTGTAACTATATCCCTATTGATAACAACTACCAACAGGCGTACCATCGGCTGATTGCCATCCGTTGTTCTGGGATGAGCCGATATACATACAGTAATAAAATAACGTAGTACAGTGTCTGCACCCGTCTGAATTGCTACCACCGTATATACATTGCTGGGAGACTCGCCACAGGCCATTTTTTTCGGGTTGTCTTGTTCTAAAATCAGCCAGTATATCCAGCTGCCGAAAGATCGCAGGTCAGCATGACAGCGATAACTGCCGATGGACTGTAAATTCCTTGATGTCACTGTTGTTTTTGAATGAACACGCGGAGTCGCGGGATCTTGCTTAGGTTAATGGTTAGCCATTGACTTGATTTTATACCTGCATAGCTTTAGCATCTATTGATAATTTCATTTGATGGTAAGGGATGATACGGTTAATATGAAGTCTCTATACGCCTCCCACGTACCAACATAGCTTAGTGCTTGGCGACAAATTTTCAATTTGAGAATGTAGGAGAGGAGAGGAGGGAGTGATGGAGAAAATATAAATTGATGATGGCTGAGGTCTACTATTACAGTACCTACAGTCTTACTAATCCGACACTATTGAAAACAAGGGGGCGTCGGATTATTGGATTGTACAGAAACAATGTCTAGAATGTTTGGAGGTTATACTAATAGTGGTGCCCAAGCATTAGTGAGGGCCGAGGAAAGCGTGAGTTTAGGGTTCCTGATTATTGGACGTACCCGACTACTCAAGTGCTGGATTAGTGAGACTCTACGTAATTGGATTCGAAAGATCGTACCTACATGAAGAAAACATTATTCGGGTATATAAAAAATAACATAAAAATTTGAAGTGTGAACGATGTGGAAGTATCACGAATTATTACTTCTATGACAATGCTTTTGCGACGGTGACTGTACAAAAAAAATCTAATGTACACTCCGCCACGCCAGATAGAGTCCCGAAACAATCCGACATGTTCGTTTTATAAAAACATTAAATATTTTAACGGACGATCTAGCGATAGGCGCACAGGTAGACGCGCCCGGACAATGCTCTAGCCGCGGGACCAACGCAAAAACCCGGTAATGAGCGACCGTACTCTCGGTCCTTTGCGCCCATTGTCTATGCGGCCGGCCTCTGCTCCTGGTATGAAAAAAGTATTCATTGTAGGCGCTTTTTTTTTTAATTTTTTGTACGTTACTGGAGCAACTGTAATGGTGATAATGATTTGTGTATTCGAAAATCGAACTATCGATGCTTAGATTTTTTTTTCCATTATTTTTACATAAACTAGATATAATGGAACTAATTGTTTTTCAGATTTCAGAGATAAAGAAATTCTATTTTTTAAGGGCTTATCGATAATAATATTATAATAAATTTTTTTTTAATTTAACCTAATATTCTGATTATTTTTTATATTTTTATTTGTGTGTTAAAAATAAAATGAATTAGATTTTTCGCGTCAACTAGTCTTCTATACATATAATAAGGATATAAACCTCACGTGTTTGTAATTATTAGAAATTTGTAAAAAAAAAATGTTGTACGTGTCCAGGAACAAATAATAAAATACATTTCAATTAATTCTAGAAATATCTGTCCATCTGTTTATATGAACACGCATCATCGCTAAAATACAGCGTTCATCATAAAACCTTTTCGAGAAAATCATAAAGCATATCTTCGAGTAACATTTAGTCTTTGGTACATTAAAATCGGTTCAGTCTATCAAAAGTTATTGTAATTTTAATGACGACGCGACTGAAGTACGAGAGAACAGTAGATAAGTAAATGGACTTAATAGATTCAAATGACTTTGTTAGTCACTGTAGTACATTAGATTCCACGTGGACGAAGTCGCGAGCACAGCCAGTTATAAACTAAGTGCTGTAATTCAAATGATAGCACGTATTATTCGTTGGGGCCCACGCGCTCATTTCCGGTACGACCGATTCGATCTCATCACACACAAACCGCCATTAACCGATATTATTTGCATATTGGTATTGATTTTACGTAAGACACGGTTTCTATCGTGTACTCGAATACCTGTTTACCTAGAATTCTCATATCACACGAGCGATATTGGTTTCAACACGTTTTTTTTTTCTAATTTCGAAGATTTGATTACATCTCAGTTTTACCTTAACACTCTTTTGAAATAACAATTTTAATGATAATATAAATTATGTTAGGTATATTACAAGAACCTCCGCCGCCAGGTTGAAGACCTTAAGGCCGAGGTTCTGGCGTGGAAGCAGGAGGCTAACGCCAAGAGGCAGATGCCCCCGCCTCCTGCACCCGTATCAATGGAGCCTCCCACTCAACAGTGGGAAGAAGCTCTCGCCGGGGCCGTCTCGCGCCTCGAACGATCCCTCCAGACGTCGTTCAGCAACATGCTGAACGCGCGTCTGGAGAGTCTGGCGAGTCGCCTACCTCCTGAGGTGTCCGTCCGGCCTCCTTTGGCGGCGGAAAAGAAAAAGAGTGGAGCGGGAGCTCCACCTGCGAGGCCGGCGAGACCGGCACCTGGGCCGCAGGCCCCGACCGCCCCTCTCGGGATCAACTGGGCCGAACTATTGGTCCCGGCGGCAGCATCGACAAAGGAGGTGGAGTGGTCGAAGGTACTGGGCAGGAAGAAGAAGGCGGCCCCTGCTCCGTTGCCCAAGGCTACAGTCGCCGTCACGGCGCCGCCAAAGCCACCGGGGCCTAAACTGCCGTCCGTTCCCCAATCGGCTGCGGTGATTGTGACATTACAGGACGCTGCAGCCGCCAAGGGGATTGGCTACAGGGAGGTCCTCATAAAGGCACGGGAATCCGTGACCCTGCCGGACATGGGCGTTCAGGATGTCCGGGTCCGGCATACGGCCACGGGAGCCAGAAAGATTGAGCTCCCGGGACAGACTAAGGAGAAGGCCGCCGAACTGGCCCGGGAGCTCAAAGTGGCGTTGGCCGACGTCGCCACGGTAGTCGTCCCGACCAAGAGGGCGGACATCCGGATCGTCGGTCTAGACGATTCGGTGTCCCGGGACGAGATCCTGACGGCCGTGGCAGCGAAGGCCACGTGCGCGAAGGCCGAAATAAAGGTGGGCGACATCAAAAGGAACTGGGGAGGTCTTGGCGCAGTTCACATGACGCTCCCCGCGACGGCGGCCAGGGAGCTTGTACAGGCCGGCAAGCTCCTGGTTGGGTGGAGCGTCGTGCGCGTCCAGCTGCTGGACGAGAAGCCCATGCGCTGTTATAAGTGCATGGGCTTGGGGCACACCCGCCCTATGTGCCCCTCCTCGTCCAGCAGGGGGGACGGCTGTTACCGCTGTGGCGCAGCGGGCCACAAAACGGCCGAATGCAAGGCGGAGACGGCCCGCTGCGCCGTATGTGCGGACGCGGGGAGGCCCTCAGGGCATGTGATGGGGAGCCACAACTGCAGGCCTCCCACCACCAAGGGTAGGGACCTCCCAGCTGTGGGAGCAAGTCCGAGGGTGGTGGCCGCCAGGCGGGAGGAAGTTGCTATGGACCAATAATGGATCACACCATATGCAACTTCCTCCAGGCGAACCTGAACCACTCCGCCGCTGCACAGGACCTCCTCGTGCAGTCAGTGACGGAGTGGGGTATCGGGCTCGCGGTCGCTACGGAGCCCTACTTTGTTCCTTCCCAGCCGCAATGGGTTGGGGATCGGAACGGCTCCGTGGCGATCGTGGCTGGTCGAGGTTCGTCCCTGGCGGCGAGAGAGTGTGGGGCCGGGTTCGTGACAGCCGTCTGGGGAGAGTGCGCCATTGTGGGGGCGTACTTCTCCCCTAACAAGCCCCTGAGGGAGTTCGAGGTGTTCCTCGACTCCCTGCAGGGAGCTGTCAGGCGGCTGTCGCCGCTCCCCGTGGTCCTCATGGGCGATCTCAACGCCAAATCGAGGACCTGGGGATCGGCAGCCACGGACCTGAGGGGCATGGCCGTTGAGGAGTGGGCAGCCGAATTGGGGCTGTCCCTCCTCAACCAGGGGAACGTCCACACGTGCGTGCGATGGAACGGGGGGTCTGTGATAGACGTCTCATTTGCAACCCCGTCTGTCGCACGCCGTGTCCGGGGGTGGAGGGTGCTTGAGGAGGTGGAGACCTTATCGGACCATCGTTACATCAGGTTCGAGGTCTCCACCTCCCAAGCTGGAATTGGCACTCGCCCCCGGAGGGGCGCGAAGTTCCCCAGTTGGGCGATGAGCCGCCTCAACCGTGAACTAGCGGAAGAGGCAGCCATCGTCCAGGCGTGGGCCATGCCCCTCCCCACAGGGGCTGATGTCGACGCGTCCGCAGCCCGCCTCCGTGGTGCCCTCACGGAGGTTTGCGACGCGTCGATGCCGCGGAGCGTACACCGCCCAGACAAACGGGCGGTGTACTGGTGGACGCCGGAGATCGCCGATCTCCGAGCGGCCTGCTCCGCGGCCCGGCGACTGTTCGGGCGCAGCCGCCGTCGGCGACATAGGGACCCGGAGGTGGAAGCCCGGCTGTATGGCAGCTACAGGGAGTGCAGGAAGACCCTGCAGGCTGCCATCAGTCGGGCGAAAGAAGCAGCATGGGAGGAGTTACTCCAGACGCTGGAGGGGGATCCTTGGGGGCGCCCGTACCGGATCGTACGAAATAAGTTACGATCCTGGACGCCCCCGGCGACGGAAACCCTCCGGCCGGAGGTGGTGGCGAGGGTCGTGGGAGAATTATTCCCCGACCCTCCGATGCTAACAGCTCCTCCCATGCCTCCGCCTCGGGAGGTAGTCGAGGAGGTTCTCGACGGTCATCCCCCTCTGATAACGGAGGAGGAGATGGGGAGGGCCGTGGAGCGCCTCCTCAACCGGCGAAGAGCGCCCGGCCCTGATGGGGTCCCGGGCCGGGTGCTCGGCCTCGCCTTGGGCCAATTAGGGGGGTGGCTTCGGGAGCTGTTCGACCGGTGTCTTTCGGTCGGGCAGTTCCCGAAGCCCTGGAAGCTTGGGCGGCTCTGCCTTATGGAAAAGGCAGGCCGCCCTCCGGACTGCGCGTCCGCGTATCGGCCCCTCGTCCTGCTGGACGACGCCGGGAAGGTGCTGGAGAGGATTATCTCCTCCCGGGTCGTCCAGCACCTAGAGGGCGTAGGGCCTAATCTGGCGGACGCGCAGTATGGCTTCCGGGCAGGGCGTTCTACGGTGGACGCCCTGTGCCTCCTGAAGTCGCTGTCGGCAGAGGCGACCTCCCAGGGGGAGAGGGTTTTGGCGGTGTCCCTTGACATCGCCAACGCCTTCAACACCCTGCCGCATGGGGTCATACGGGAGGCGCTCCGATATTTCGGAGTGCCCCCCTACCTGCGGCGGGTGCTGGAGGCGTACCTCGAGGATAGGGAGGTCGCCTACGTAGACGGCGACGGGCGAATGGTCCGGCGGGCCACAAGGCGGGGGGTTCCACAGGGGTCGGCCTTAGGGCCGCTCCTGTGGAACATGGGCTACGACTGGGTGCTCCGCGGCGTGCTCCCATATGGGGCACGCCTCATATGTTACGCGGATGACACCCTAGTCGTAGCCCGGGGGGGAGAGTGGAGGGAGGTGGAGCGCCTGGCCACGATGGCCACATCTCTCGTGGTCAGGCGCATCAGGAGGTTGGGCCTCAGGGTGGCCCTCGAGAAGACCGAGGCCCTACTCTTTCATGGGCCTCGGCGGGGGCCACCTCCTGGGGCTCACATTGTGGTGGAGGGAGCCCGGATCAGGGTGGGGACCCAGATGAAATATCTGGGCCTCACCCTGGACGGGCGCTGGCGGTTCGAGCCCCACTTTGCGGGGCTCGGACCGCGAATTTCTGGGGCGGCGGCGGCACTCGGCCGGTTACTCCCCAACGTGGGGGGGCCGGGCGCCGGGTGCCGCCGACTCTACATGGGAGTCGTGCGGGCGATGGCCGCCTACGGGGCACCAGTCTGGGCTGATGCCCTCGGTGCCGCCAACGTGCGTGCGCTCCGCAATGCGCAGCGCACGGTGGCACTGAGGGCAATCCGGGCGTACCGGACGGTGTCCTCGGCGGCGGCCTTCACGCTCGCCGGCTCCCTGCCCTGGGAGCTGGAGGCAGGAGTTCTCGCCGCCGTGTACGAGTTCACGGCGGCGAGGAAACGAAGGGGGGAGCCTCCGGCTCCCAGGGAGGTAGAGGCGGAGAGACGGCGTCTCAGGGGGGACGCCGTCGAAAGGTGGCAGCAGGACCTGGCGGACGAGCGATTCGGGCGGTTCACAGTGGACGCCGTCCGCCCGGTCCTGCGGGAGTGGACTGCCAGGGAGTGGGGCTCCCTGACGTTCCGACTGGTGCAGGTACTCACCGGACACGGTTGTTTCGGGTGGTACCTGCACCGGATCGCACGCAGGGAGCCGACGGCCGCCTGCCACGAGTGCGGCGCTGAGGAAGATACCGCGCAGCACACGCTGTCTGAGTGTGCTGCGTGGGGGGAGCAGCGCCGCATCCTGGCGGCGGCCGTGGGAACGGACTTATCGCTGCCGAGCGTGGTTTCGGCCATGCTCGGCAGCGAACAGGCTTGGCGAGCGATGGCCTCCTTCTGCGAGGAGGTCATCTCGCAGAAGGAGGATGCGGAGAGGGCCCGCGAGGCAGACCCTCTAAGTGGCCGTCTCCGCCAAAGGAGGACAGGCAGGAGGAGAAGGCGCTTCGCCCAACTCCTCCTGCCACCGTAGCCGGACCTGAGGGGATGGGTCGGGGGGCCCATCTCCTTATTGCACAGGTCCGGCGGACGAGGGGGGGCAGCCGGTGTATACCCGATCTGTACCTCTATAGGTAGGAGCCCGGCGGTCACCTTCCGCCGGGCGGACCGTGGGGGCGGCTCTACAAGGTTGATTAGCTTGAACGATCCCTTGCCGCCCCCACAAAACGGTCTGTCGGTACACCGTGGGGTTTTAGTCCGTGCGACTCGGCCATAACCCACCCTCTCCCCCGAGAGGGTGGCGTATCCATAAGGGATTTCCTCACGTTAAAAAAAAAAAAAAAGGTATATTAAAATTCGGTTTAATTGACATAAAAGCATATTTTTTTTTTATACATTTTATATGGCTTTTGACCGCAAGTTTTTTGCCAAGATACGGTGCAATCTAGTATGATGATTGGAGGATCAAAGAGTGTGTATTGTTTCCATTGGGGCTATTCAAATATTAAGTAAGCAATAAAAGGGGTCGGAGGGAGGGATGTGTCTCTTTGGTTTGCTTATATTTGATGACATAAGGGATGAGGGGATCTCGTTGTGTAGCTCTGATATGTGAGGGCTGTTGCATTTTCCACTATTGTAAATAAATAAATAAAATAATATTACCTGTGTTTGTTTCTTTTTTCGTAATTGTAGCACGGCAAAATGACTGCCCTATGCCTGATGTAAGCACAGTACAATCCAAAAACAATGGCGACCACCGAGAGAGAATCTATCCATCGCCGGTCGCCGCGGTCATACCGGCCTGCGAAAAGCTGGATATGCACAGGCTGATCCCGAAACGCGACCCGCAGAAGCGAATCACTATGACGGGCTTTTTCGCCATATACATGGTGGTTGCGACCCAGTTAGGCTGTAGAACCTACCACCCCGCTTTCGCCATTGCCTCGTTCGTTATTCAGCAGGGTGCACCACGTGCAGGTAAGGTTGGCTTGGGTGTCTCAAGTCTTATGATGTTATTTGACACCCCTTACACCCCCGTGTAATAAGATTAATAATTCAAGTGTAGTATATTGTGTTTGTCATAAACATTTCATTAATGTTATGATGTTTAGGTTAGTCAGCTCATATATTAAAATCACATGGCAAATGTATCCGGCCGAATCGCTGTCACAATACACATGGTGACAAGCCCGATACAGACTCTCTTTTAGTTTGTCGCGTTCTGGAATCAGCCTATATATCGCAATCAAGCAGTTTTTTTAACTGACTAACGCTATTGGCTTGACGAGTCTTCAGTTTCACTAGACTATAAGTCTGACTGCAACAGCTATACCACGGCTTAGGTATGCGCAGGGAGGTGGGGAGTGGGAAGAAAAGAGTATGAACACTAATGAGATTCGTAGTATCAGACAGATCTTACGATATCAGAGTACAATTTTTTGAAGCTGTATATTTATATCCAATGTCTCTTTTTTGTAATATATCCTTTTAGATAAGTATATATAAAGAACCAAATTAAATTAAATGTATATTTAATTTTTGGAAATACAAAAAACTTAACGCATAATGTACCTTTGTATATTTTATCTCGTATGCATTTGATACAGACACCTTAGGTAGCAGGGTGTTTGCAATCAACTGAATGGACGTGGTCTTGAATGGATTTCCTTCATCGAAAGTTGAAGTCGTAAGAGTCGATTTTTCGATTTAATATTGATATGACATCCAAACTCACCAACACTGCTTCGGAAAAGAATACTGTACAAACCAGAGGCATTTTATAAGTTCTTTTCATTTGGAGTCCTGTATATTTTGGACCTGGTTTAGACTCATAATGATCTCAACTATCCAATGGCGGGTTAATAAAAACTTGTAAAACATTTAAACTCGACGCGAGACGACGCCGACCGGTCTTAGAAATCCAATTAAAAAATATTATTCATCTTCAATAATAATGTCAATTGAATTCATGCATTAACATTTACCTATTACATCGAAGGTAATAAAAATGTTTTAGAGGAAAAAAAAACAAGTAACGACCAATAAACAACGACTAATCAAGTCTCTAAGCTTCCTCGTATCTTCTTTAATTAATAAGGCGACGACATTTTAGCGCTGCATCTCGAGACGTCCAATTATTGCGTTTATATTTCCAACATTCGGGTAAACCGTGCTCACAACAGGTCAAGCCGCGCCGCGTGGTTTACCGAACGCGAAGTTTAAAATATTTCCAGATAATAATACGGCAAGGTTGTGTTTAAATACAGTATCCAATTTAAACCAAGGCAGAAGTATCAAAATGATGATAATAAAAGGTAATTTCAACTTTATCAGATATAATCGAGTGTAGATTACTCTATAAAACGACCTACCTCCGCGTTATGGCCGCAACATATCCTTTTTTTTAAAATTAAAACCTCTGCTTATTCTAAGATTAGAACTTAGATCAGATATACTGCAGGCAACTCTCATAACAAATCATGTGAGTTTCGGTGTTTGTTACGATTACACGCTTTAAGTACTGAATCGATTATCATGAATGCATACACGTTTTATCATTACAGAAAATGACATAAGATACTTTCCATCCAGAAGAAATGTATTGTTTCCGACGCATAGGTTAAACATAAATTATCATTAGTGAGGCCGTGGGCATAATCAGTTTTTAATAATGTCAAAATACAATTCCGTGATATTATTTTTTTATGCCAAAGGGTAGCAAACAGGGAAACAACCTATCTGATGGTAAATGGTTAACGTCGCCTATGGACAAACTGCATTACCAGGGTTATCGCTGTTGCGCTGCCGACCTTGTAGAGCATGTTTCAATTACTTTTTGAAGAGACCCATATCATAACTCTGGGGGAATACCGTGTGTGCCATTCGACAACACCAGTGTACGCATAACGAAGTTTCTGGAGGACTTTATGGTTGTCGCCATTTTATAAGGATTTAGAGTGTGAATGTGGATTTTGAATAGTAACAATATCAAATAACTCTGAGAAATGTTCTCATAATAATTCATGGAAAACACGAGAGTAAACCTGCGCTTTCTCTCGAAAAGAGAGGTATATTTATTTATTAGTGGTATATTCACAGACCGATTTCTTTGTAACTAATTCGCGTCACTGAATATTAGTGTACCCGTTGAACTAGTAATCGTTGTAGATTTCAATAACCAATTTAAAATTAATGAAAACAATGTCGCAGTCTGTGGTGGCATAACGTGACGCGTTGTAGCATCAGATCACATAAGTACAGTGTGCTCTCGAGTTAATTATGTAAAGGAGTTATAGAAATTTAAAGTCGGTAACTGTACACGCGGCGGCGGCCGTATCGCACGGTTTTTTTTAATAATCTTACCCAATTCTGTATTAAAAAGTTGCGCTACTAGTATTCACGTTGATAAGTGAATACATTTCGAATGGTATTTATTAAGCTTTTGCATAAACTTGAACGAAACATAATGATATTTATGTAAATCGTTATGTTTTTCTTTCGGTTATTGACTGTATTGATATTTAAGCTATAATAATACTTGCTCTTATAATATTATTTTATTTCAATTATTTAGAATAAGGATATTTATCGCGCCGTAAACTATTTGTTTATTTTTTTTTTTAATTTATTATAGCGATAAAATGATTAAAGTGATAGTATATTCGAGAAATTTGGTAAATTATATTGTACGTTAAATTTTATATTTCTCGAAAATATGCAAACTAAAATGTTCAATAAACTTTTAATCGATAGAACAATAAATAGTAAGATCTTTCGTTTGTTATCTTTTTATTATATCATTCATTTCATTTTGGTAGGTTATTGTGCACATGTTTTTTTAATTAGTGTAATCGCTTTACAAGAGATCACCCACTAGTAATTTCGTATTGAATGCAACGGGAACAATGTAGTAGGTAGAACAATTAAAACAGAAAACTTAACTAAAACCTGTAACTGTAGTAGGTATTATAATACCCTACTATTAATCCGCACTATTTTAATAATTTTGAACTAATTAGATATCAAATACTAAATAATTGGTAATATACCAAATTCGTTCAATAAATTCGTATGTTAGTTAAAGTAAATTTAATTAAACTACTTTGAACATTTATAATAGATATGAGAGTTCACTGCGTATCTCATAAAATTGATTAATTTACGTTTTTATGTAAAAAAATGAATTGGGGTATGTTGTATCTTTTCCTATAACTATTAGTTTAATAATTTCTCGTTATTTAAAAAATATTCGATTGTTAAATTTTTCGAATGGTTCGAATATAACAATTTGAAATTCGAATCAGAAATCATTATTCGATTCGAGCATTATTCACACATCCCTAAAAATAATTGTCAAATTATTATAACGAGTTATTATTCACTTCATACGAAAAATAACAGTGATACGAGAAAAGTTCCACGACCAGTATAAAGAAATTAAATATATGTAGACAAAACAAACGACGATAATTGGCTAACACAATTGGCTATTAAAAACAATTGGCTCTTAAAGCACGGACTTTGTATATATTTACATAAAACAAATATAAGTACGCTAAGTAACATACTATTACCGTGCTCGGATATTTCCAAAACGATGTAGTCGACAATTGTATTTTTTTTATTTATTAAAATTTTATGTTAATCTCAACGTATCCAGCAGCTAGTAAAGTATTGTATAAATTATTCTCCGGCCCGATTTTATGTGCGCGGGCGCAAATTTAGTATTATTTCTAAACATTTTTACCATATAACGGTTTGTCGCGATGTAACACGTTCGTGAGTTCATGGAACGACGGATATATTGCGTGTAAGGTATTCTGTTAGGAGACAAAAAATTATGACCGTATTTCGTATGCATGTTTAATTCAGTCTGTCTGTACGCTTTATAGCCCGTATACCTTTGGGTATAAACTTTTATATCATATATATATATTAATACGTGAAGCCTAAACTTTGTATCCCTTTTTAACGGAATTGGGCGAACGGATGAACGAGAAATTTGACATAGTTAAAGTTTATATGGAGGAGAAGTGCAGAAAGCTATTTATTTTATATAAAATGCATTAGTAGTACATTAAATTAATTAAAATATGCATTACCCACACTACTGCTTCAATTTTACACAACATATACACACATGTAAATAAAAATGACATTTTGACATCTGTCAATAAAGAGTAAGTAGTAGTAGTAGTAATAATATTCGTCCAATAGGACAGGCGAAGGAATTAATCCATACTGCCAATTCTGAAGTTGTCAATATAGGTAGTTCTTATGTATTCTTTATAGGCCTAATCACCAAATCTTCTATAGTTCTTATGTATTCTTTAGTCAGTTTTATGTCCAAGTTAATGTAAAGGCATACGCGC
>MU158703.1:874484-891512 GCA_015888305.1 Antheraea pernyi
ACTTATGCACAATAAACAAACTATATTACATAAAACACCACCAATTTTACACAATATAGAGTCAAGTAACACAAGATTATGAATAAAAAATAAAATCCACTACATGACAGACTAAGATCCCGCCAAAAACTCCTCTGTCAATAAAGAACTTCAAAAAAGGTTGTGAAGGAGGTTGCTATGCTCGACTGTATGTATTATTTTAGTCTTACGTTCCAAATACCCTTTTTCATTCTACATTCAACAATGATATTATAACATACAAATATTATTATAATATTTATCCCTTTAATAAATCAATGAACTATGAATGTCGACCACTGGGCGCCCACTAGTATTTGTTAATTATTAATATTTTATAAACTACTAGTTGTGCCCGTGACTACATCTGCGTGGAACCTAATGTAAAAAAATAGTGACTGATAAAATCACCTGAACGTATTTACTTCTTTACTTTTGTTTCGTACTTAAGTCATTCAAATTACAACAACTTTTAGATAGAGTGCACCGATTTTAATGAAACCAAGACTAAATGTTACCGTTGCATATAGGCAACTAACTACAACACCAGAGGCATTATTGTTCTGTTGCCGACTTTCACGAGCATGTTTCAGTCCCATTTTGAAGAGTCCCATATCATAACCTCGGCGGAAATCCGCGCCGGATAGTTCATTCCACAACGCTAGCGTACACATTCTAAAGAACCTTACGAATGTCGTTCTTTTACTAAATCTTACTGATCAGAGTGGTGGCAGTTTGGAACAGCGATTAGGGGAGGTAGCGTAAAGTGTTTTTAGAATTCTCTTCATTTTACATGCGGTAAAGTATACACAGAGACCGAATGTCTGCGCGAAGTACTAAAGACTCTAAATCGCATGTTAATTTGTGATTATCGAGAATACGAATAGGTCGCCTTTGCACGGTGTCAAAGGACAAAAGCTCTGTAGTCCGGTGAAGCTGTTAAGACCTTGCTGGGTCAATAGCGTAGACAGTTCGAAAAAAAGACAAAAGCTGGTAGGCAGCGGCACTCGTCCAAAATATTTTTGAAACATTTGCATGTATTGTACATATTGTACTAAAATGGTCAGTTTTTGGGACACTGACCCAATTAAAAATTGATACTCCGTGACGCTATTTCGAATCCACATAACTTCTGCATTGATGCCATGTTGCATTAACTATCATTGAAGCCGTAGAATAAATGAAGAAAACTATATAATTAATCAAATTATTCCTATATCTCTATTATTTTCAATAGTGACGCAATGGCGAAACAATGAGATTCCAAATTCAAAATCCAGGCGAAGACACCAACGGCCAAGACTCATCTGTCAAAGACGTTCAATGTTTCTAAAAAGGTTTTTAATAAAATATCGACCGACCCCGCTTTGTTATTGTTATTTATATTAAGACTGGCCGAATTGCCGAGACCCTTCGCACTTGGCCTCTGAAAAAAATAAAACATATGACACATAGTATTGGAATTTGAATCTTATACTTATATAAACAAAGATTGATATCGTACGATCAAGATATAAGGTATGGAGTAATTTTAAGGGTATGGAATGCGACGGTTTGCGCGTCTAAGTTCGTTAGGTACTCGTTTTTTGTCGGTGTGCAAGTGAGATAGACGAGTTTCGAGACCTTTCGCAAAGTACACTAATGGGGATTATATGGGATTGCTTGCATCATATTGTGTTGGAGGCTACCGTTTTTTATACATTGTAATATATTTTTATTCAATCGGTTTTATTAATCGAAATACTAATAGCATAATGTTCAATCGGTTGAACTATCTTACGGGCATATTTTGTACACCGGTGTCTTGAGGCCAATCTAATAACAAGGTTGTATACGCCCTATTACTGGGCATTATTCTTAACAATTTTAGACGCTAAAAATTTGATATCATCAATACATAATATAATAAAACAAAGTCCCCTGCCACGTTTGTCTGACCGCGATGAACTCAAAAACAACTGAACGAATATATATGCGGTTTTCACCAGTAGATAAAGTGATTCATGAGGAAGGTTTAGATATAGAATTTGTCAAGGCTTTTTTATTATCAGGACGGGACACAGTCCGCCGGGCCCGCTACTGGTACTTTTACTACAATGAATTAAAATAGATTAAGAAAAAATCTGTCCTTAATAATTAATTATATACTAGACTTTAAAAAAACTAAAAGGATTTTACGAGACACAGACAAATAGAGGAAATTTTAAAGTATTATGTAACTTTTTTTATGCGGTTGGAGGCAAACGAACATGAATGATGCAACGAACGAGCGTACACTTCTTTAAAAGACCGGCAACGCACTTGCGACTCCCCTGGTATTGCTAGTATCTATGGACGGCGGTAAACATTTACCATCAGATAACACGCCTGTTCGTTTGCCACCTATAATATAAAAAAATGCAAGTCACCCTATGGTAAGTGATCACCAAACTGTGACACAAAGGTGACCTTTTGAGGAAGGTGTAGGCTTGTTTCTTGAAGATTTGTAAATTATATTGGCCGCAAAAAAAAAACAAAAAACCTACGTACATATGTGGAAAAACCCTCGAGAAAACTGCACAGTGACCTCAAACCATCTGGATACCATGGATGGAATTACAATCTGCGAGTCGTTAAGTGGTGACAGCAATGAGTATCCATCCGAACAGCTCTTTGGAATGCTCTCCGTGGTGGTAGACTTTATAACGGACGCAAAGTGACGCAACGTACTTACAAAGCGCCAAAGTGCGCCTTGGGACTCTTGGCATTGGCAAATCTCAACATCTAGATCTACCTAATACAATAAAGTTAGATAATATCAATAACCACATCACAACCACCGATAAATTGAGTGATCTAACTAAAAGTAAGACTACGGGCTACATAGCCGCATTGCCTCGTATGGATATGATCCCATTCAAGTTTTCCACGGTTACATGTGATCAGATTAAAAAGTCCGTTCTTTCAATAAAGTCTAATGCTACGGGCTGTGACAATTTCAGTAGACAAATGATTATTACTATTTTTGACCAGATTCTTCCTATTATATCTCATGTCATAAACTTTTCTCTATCCTCGGGACAGTTTCCATCCATATGGAGTAAAGCCTATGTCCGCCCTCTCCCTAAAACTGCAAACCCTTCTCTTCCCAGTCACTTTCGACCTATATCTATACTTCCAGTTCTTTCTAAAGTACTCGAAGCTTGTGTGCACAATCAACTATCATCCTTTGTACATTGCAACAATATCTTGAGTTCACTACCATCCCGTTTCAGGCCAGGTCACAGTACAGTTACAGCTTTGCTTAAAGTGACTGGTGATTTGAGAAATGGAGTGGAAATAAAATAATTACTGTGCTGGTTCTAGTAGATTTTTCCAATGCTTTAAATACTGTTATCACGACATTCTCCTGGCTATTCTTTCTCATTATAATATCTCATTAGAGGCACAGGCATGGTTCGCTTCATACCTAAAGGGACGAAAACAATCGGTCTGTATAGATGGGGCTACGTCTAATTGGTGTGAGCTTGGTGCTGGCGTCCCTCAGGGTGGTATACTTTCACCTCTTTTTTTTCCCTCTTTATTAACCTCTTAACTCATTAACTGCGATGTACATATCATTTGTATGCTGATGACCTGCAATTATACATACAGGCCGCAGTAGATTCTCTATCAGCTGCAATCTATTCTATTAACCTGGATCTAAATGCCTTAATGCATTGGTCTGAGAGGTTTGGCTTATCAGTTAATCCTTCCAAATGTCAAGCAATTCTAATAGGGAGCTCTCGTATGATTACCAGAATAGACTTCAGCTCGTTGCCTCAGATTATATTCAGTGGTTTTGTCATACCGTTTAGTACGGACGTAAAGGACCTTGGTTTATTGATGCTACATTGGATTGGAGAACTCATATTTCCAAGGATAGTCAGAAAGTGATCGGTACTCTAAAGTCTTTTTATCGCCTGAAAAATTTTCTCCCAGTTAAAACGAAAACTATGCTAGTGCAATCTATAATATTTCCTATAATTGACTATGGAGGATGTGTGCTTTTACGAACTGAACGCTGACCTTCTTAACAAACATGACAGATTACTCAACAATTGCATTCGATTTGTTTTTAATCTTCGTAAGTATGACCATGTATCGAGCCATCGTTCAGAGTTCAATTGGTTGTCCATAAGCCAGCGTCGGAGTTTGCGGGCTCTGACAACACTGTATTCTCTTCTATTTTCTCACAACACTCCCTCTTACTTAACTCCACATTTTCAGTTTTTATGCCCTAATCATAAACTTAACCTTCGTTCTTCTAATAATCTTATTCTTTGCTGTCCTATCCATACTTCCGGTGTTGTACATTCCTCTTTCTTTATCCAATCTATTCTCCTATGAAATGCGCTTCCTTATGAAATCAGGATCTCATCTAACCGTTTCAGTTTTAAAGTCAAGGTACGTCGGCTTTACCAGTCTCAATTAGCAGAATTATCTGGTTAATGCTGTATTTAGTACTTGATGTTGACTTATTATACTTTTATTTATGTATAAAATCTGGATTGCGACATCCTAATCACCTAGATGTTACATGTTACAGTAGATGGCGTGCGTGTCGTACTTACAGATATTTTTGCAAGAGTATTGTCAAACCTTAAGGAAAGCACATGGTTGCTGACGGTTCGAGCTTACAAATCATAACGATTTTGCATAGGGAGCTACGTAGTAGTTATAAAATTTAATAGAGTTAATTTAGAGATTATCTATATATTAATACGTGAAGCCTAAACTTTGTATCCCTTTTTAACGGAATTGGGCGAACGGATGAACGTGAAATTTGGCATAGTTAATGTTTATATGGAGGAGAAGTGCAGAAAGCTATTTATTTTATATAAAATGCATTAGAAGTACATTAAATTAATTAAAATATGCATTACTCACACTACTGCTTCAATTTTACACAACATTTACACACATGTAAATAAAAAAGACATTTTGACTTCTGTCAATAAAGAACTTCAAAAAAGGTTGTGACGGAGGTTGCTATGCTCGACTGTATGTATTATTTTACTCTTACGTTCCAATTACCCTTTTTCATTCTACATTCTACAATGATATTATAACATAAGACCCTTTGACAAAAGAACCCTAATAAAATTAATACTTTAAAAAATCAATGAACTATGGTCGAATGTCGACCTCTGGGCGCCCACTAGTACAATTAAATAAGGCTATGAAGATAAGTCGCCTTTGGAAGATAATCTTAAATTTAAATTAAAAAAATAAAATCTTAAATTAAATTAAGAATAAAACCATAGAGTAACAAACCCGCGTTGTAACTGTAAGCGGTTTCATAATTCTATGAATAAAACACATGTTAGAATTTAGCGTATTCGCAATTTAAGCTGCAGGTGGGAGTTGGGGTTTTTAAATTATGTATACGCGAAATATTTTTGATTATTACGTTACGGACACGTTCGATCTTAATTTAAGGTCATAATAACAGGGTTATGTTTGTTTTATTTTGTTGGTTACTTTGTTTTATGTACCATACTAATAATCATGGAGGCCGAATTTTTAAGTTCACTATAGTTTCTGTATTGAAATTGGATACTAAAGACTAAAAGGTGAAGGAAATTATTATGAGAAAATCTGAACACTAAATAATTGATTTTATACTTGATTTTTCTTTCGCGATGTCCTCTGGTGTTCTAGACATTTTTGGGAAATATACTGGTATTTTTAAAGAACCTGGTAAAAAAAATCTGTTTCATAATTCACTCGGTAATACCTTCTTACATTTTATTGCTGCTTCTGCGCGTCTGCGCATTAGTTATTATTTGCTGGTTACCTCTTTAAGTGGCAACGAGAGAAATAAGGGTGGCTTTCATCAAAATATTAAACCAAATAGGAGACTTACAGTTCCACGCATTTTGACACAACAAAAATTAAACTGTCTGAAGTTGAATTTGCTGTTTAGGACATGGGAAATGTAATTAGATGGATTGCAATCCTATCGCGTTCCAGGATCATAGCTGCGGACAGGCTTGCAGGTTGACATGAATGAAAATAATGGGTTATAGATTTGTCGGCTCTCGCCGATACTTTTGGGTGACATTGTATTTACCGTCAGGTAATGTTCAGTAACTTTATTTAGCTGTAATTAAAAATATCTATGATGCAAATGGTGACTAATTTATACTATACAGAAGCTGAAGAGTTAGTTTGCTTGAACGCGATAATATCAGGAGCTACTGGTTTGATTTGATCAATTATTTCAGTGTTAGATAGCTCATTTATTGAGGAAGGCTACAGGCTATAAATCATCACGCTAAGACAAACACGTATACGGTAACTGTTCCACGCGGACGAAGTCGCGGGCAGAAGCTAGTATTGATTTACCTATTAGTTGCAACTTTGCGATAGACATAAGTGTATTTATTATACATCATATTATTAAATACGGACCAAGTATTTGTGCTAATGTTCTTAAATAAATTACATCTTTTCAAAATGAATGATAAATACAATATTTCACGTAACAAACCATTCAATATTGTTCAAATAAAACTTACATAACATTGTTCGTAACGTTTCGTTTCTAACCAATGATTCATATAATATAGATTGCATATGATTTACATGGATTACTCATTTATGAAGCAAATGAGGCTGTTTAAGGCGGTCTGCTGGTAATAATTGGGTTTTTACAACGATAAAATTAAGCAACAAACGTTCGGAACGATCGCGAACGGCGAGTGGCCAACGCCGCTGCCGCGCGCGCCCGACTGATTTGATAATGTAAGGTATACGCACCTGTCGCGTCGCGTCGCTCCGGGCTGCAGTTTTGCCGTTTAGACCAGGGAAACAAGTGCATCGCAAGATTATCGATAGTCGATACATTAGAATAGAATTCGGAAACTATGTGTTGTTATATTTCAAAATGAACTAAATCAAATTTTAATCATTCATATAACATGGTTAATGTTTTTAAAATTTCCAGTTTCTGTACACCAAAAACGAAGTTTAATTTTTGCCGTTCATAAGGTTTTTTTTTTTACGGTCTTCATTACGAAAATTTGAAGGTATTGATAAATAACGTAAAGTATTAGAAATCTTAGATTAAAAACCATTTGCTTCACCTTGTTCGACCTATTTAGGATCAAGAGTTGCTTATATCGTTTTTGATCTTAGTAGGATCTAAATCGTAGGATAAGAATATAGAAAAATGGAATTTCCATCTCACACAAACAGAACACTGGCAAATGTTTCGTCATCACAAATTAAAATAAACCTTGTTTTGAAATTTGAAAGTTTGGAATGTTCGTTCTCGGTGTCCTTTGCAAATCTGGGAATATTTTACACGTGTCGGTTCAAATGTGTGTCTCACGAATTCTTATATGTATGAATAGGTAGCTAGGCTTACCTTAAACAGATTCGCCGTGTTGCATCCAAGGCAACAACCCAAGCCGAGGTTTGACCACTTGAGCTTGTTGCCAAGCGGTGAAATACTTTAAACGCTCACCTTAGTAGTCCGGTAAAGCTGTAACCGTCCGTTAGTTAGTTGGAAAAACAAATAATATTTTAAGCACGCATAATATTTTTCTACTTAGTAAATCATAGAACCCTCCAAAGTTAGATAGTAAAGAGAAGAATCTACACTTTTTTTTACCCTGCATATTTACTTTTGGTATCCTTGGATGCCGATAGCAATGTGTAATTTAAGAAATGAAACCGACAAATTAACAAGTTTTGCTTTATATATATATATATATATATATATATAAATAGCTTTTGCTCACGGTTTCGTTGGCGTTAATGTAGCTTTGGTCTATCTCTTGGTAACTGAAAAGTACCCTATGTCCTGCTCTGTACTCCTAACAAAGTGAGGACAAAATTTTATGAGAAACGATTGAATTGTTAAGACGTGAATCGAACAAATTCATATTGTCTTCTGTAATTTTACTTGGGATAAGATGGCAGTTACTCTTTGATGTTTGAGATTGAAAAAAATTAAGATAAATCAATGGGCGTGGATTACTCGCATTCAGGAGGTGAATGATACTATTAAAAGACTGTACTATTCGTCGTCTCTTATCATTGAAACTAATTATTGATGAAAAAATAGGTCGTTTTCATTTAGATTTCATATGAATTGATTAAAACATACAAACCGTGCGCCTATAAAAGTAATAAAGAAGAACGTTACGAGAATCATAAGATTAATTTAAACATGTAATGCCCATTAACTAACTAGACAGTATTTCTTGGAGATTATTATCTATCAAAAAACCTCACTATACGGATTTAAATGGATGAATAGACTTGTATTTTTTTATTTTAACTTAACACGTTACGTCGTGGTCTAAGATGGTAAACGTGCGAATACTAGCGAGAACTGGCTCTCAAATGCAACTGTCGGACCACACCGACTTGTGATTGGCGACAAATTTTCAATTTGTTGGTGGTAGCTAACCAGGCGAATTTGGAAAGAGCCCTACTATTACACTATGGTTTCATCGTGATAATTTCCTTCGCCGGAAATTCCGACTCCGTTCCAAGGATTCGAACCTACGTCCATCGACGCTGTGTTCGACAATCGCTATCAAGTAAGCCATTATCGCTTCAAACGGACTTCAATTATTATGTCAAAGTGGAACAATGAACTAACAAAATGTGAATCATTCAAACGTGCACATTTATTATATACTAGCTGTGCCCTCGGCTCCGTCCGCATGGAACCTAATGTAAAAGAAAACAGTGATTATTAAAATCGTCTAAATCTATTAAGTCCATTTACCTATCTATTTTTCTCTCGCAGTTAAATAGCACCGTCATTAAAATTACAATAACTTTTGATAGACTGAACCTATATTAATGTAACAAAGACTAAATGTTACTCAAGGATATGTTTTATGATTTTCTTGGTGAGGTTTATCGTGAAGGTAGTACTTTAGCAATGAGGCGTATTCAAACAAACAAACAGACATATTTAAAAAAAAATATATTGTATTTTATTACTTATTCCAAGACACCTGCAATTTTTTTTCAGAAAAACCTTAAAAGTACAGACACGTTAAATTTATATTCTTATTACATGTATAGATATTTGATTAAAGAGACGAGTAAATTACTCCATAACATACTACGAATGATTACATTTTGATGTTTATATTATTTAAGTATAAAAAACTGTATCGATAAATTTGGGTAACTAACGTACTAATTAAAGATTTTGTATCGATAAAAAAATTTAAACTTTATGATTTGCAATCCTTAAACACAAAGTCATAATGGTCATTTCAATAATGGCGTGTCGGACAATGCATGCGAATGCGCGGACCCGCGGGACCCGGGAGGGGGGATCTGTAGGGTGCGCAAGGGCAGGATCGTGCCCTTCACTGTAAGGTCACCTTGCGCACCGTGCACCTATTGTCCGTGCAACCTGATACAGTAACGGAACGCTCTTGTAAAATCTATCGTAATTAATACAGCATAAGGTGATTTTTTACTTAGACACACGCGTTCTACACTTTATTCTAACGAGTTCCAATTTCAAGATTGAATTTTAAAAAACCAATTGCGTTTTATAGGTGACCGTGACAGGATAATTTAGGGAAGGAAGAGCGGTTATACATTTTTAAATGTTTTGTTTTTTTTTTGTCGTTTCTTTGTTCATTGTTCGCAAGGTGCTTCGCGCATGCGATGCCAAGTGTTCTTCTATTGTTTTTGTCTAATGTTTTGTTTTTTTTTTAAGTACGCGCTGATACTTTTAATAGATACTAAGGTGTAATAAACACCAAAATTTAAGATTAGTTTCTGGTATAATTTACTAACGTATGTATACTTTTTTGTATAAAACTATGTAATGTTTTTGTTGGAGTAACAAATATGTTTTTGGCTAAATTAATCGTGTTTGATACGGCTAAGAAAAAAAAGAATTGATACTTGGAACCTTTGTGTTAAATTTTAGAAGGATAAATTGGCTTTTCCTTTTAAATGCACATTGGTTTAGCTTTCTTCTGAGAAAGGCGTCATCGGTGGGTTGCTATATCATCCAAATATACTTTTTACTGAACATCTGAAAATGTTTTTAGAGTTTATATGCTTTGCGCTCGATGTCCTTTTTTATAGTATACTAATAAGCAACACGTGAGTTTATCCGCGTGGTATTACAATAAGAAGATAACCTAACGCCACCTAGTGCTGAGTTTTTGTAAAATTGATAGATTGAAAACCTTCTCTAGGGAAAAGTAATCACGAAAATCGACATAACGGTGTTGAAATTTTGTCTTAGATAGGTACATATTTATTTACATTACCTAAAATTTCTATTATAGTTTGAACGCAACCGATGTACCGCGCTATAGTAGGTGCGTGAGAGCGGCGAGACGGGGGGGACGAACAGACTGTCTGTTAGACGCACGTGAGATAAAATATCTAGAGATGGGTTGTGCATTATGCGTAAAGATTTTATATTCCCAAGGATTAAAGATTCATTAATTTATAATGGTGCTTTATTTGTACTTATGTAATAATCATATTAGACAAAGACAGGGATTGGATATAATTATACTCGTAAATACAAGGTTTAATATCGTAAGATCTGTCTGACACTACAAATCTCGTGTGAGTTTATGCTCTTTCATTCCCACTCCCCACCTCCCCGCGCATACTCAGCGGTACAGCGGTTGAGGTCAAACTGTAGATACCAAATTTGAGATTTACGTTTTGTCCGCGGCTTTACTCGTGTTAATTTAAATTTGATTTATGTCTAAGGATCAGTACTTGATTTTTGTACCCTTGACAAATTGTGTGTAAAACTGCATGATGATCGGTTGAGTGCTTAAGGCGCGGAGGCGTATCAAACAAACGTACTCATTTTGGTTTTTATAATATTGGTAAAGAAGTAAACATGTATATGAACTCTTTTGTTCGGTATAACATCTGCCTATGCCAGCAATTCGCCAATGTCAAGTGTGACAAATACACGTTTTGATCTATTTGCAAAATATCTAATTTAAGGTAGAATAATCTAAAATAGCAACATAGAGCATATGAACTTTATGTGTCGATAAATAAATGTCACGAATGACAGTGGCGATAGTTTAATATAGCGCTATCGGTTTTTGAATTGAAAACTTCTATAGGTACTTCGAGCGGTATTTTTGGCAGCAGATCTTCGATCAACAATAACTAGATAAAGGGTCTAATACAGAATCGAAACTATAAGCCGCCCGCGTAAATATATACTTATGTGTAGCTATTTGTTTACTCAGAAAAGGAGAAAAAAACTGTTAAGTTCAACCTAATTCCAACCATAACACCTAGTAATAAAGTCATAAATGTTCAAAATATTATCTAATACTTACGATAAAACGAGAAAAGTAATAAATTACTCCCCTCACAGATGAAAAGACCACATAAACAACATTTAGTGTGAATTCAACCTTAACACGTAATGAATAAAGTACGTTTTCCCGTTATTGTGCGTGTTTGTGTGTGGCGAGGCCAAACATTTGTATCACAGGTTTAAGGTCGGTAATTTTGTTCAAAATTTGATATTATTTGTTAGTTTAAAGTTTAAAATGTCACTTATTCAACATGTATTTAACGAAAGTAAGATACTCCCG
Source organism: Antheraea pernyi (assembly GCA_015888305.1). Taxonomy (NCBI): domain Eukaryota; kingdom Metazoa; phylum Arthropoda; class Insecta; order Lepidoptera; family Saturniidae; genus Antheraea; species Antheraea pernyi. The sequence continues at coordinate 886,103 of MU158703.1, forward strand.
CCGTTAAATTGCTTTTTCGGGTATTATTTTTGCATCTTTTGAATACACTGCGGCATGTGAAACGTGCTTACATTGGCTGTGTTTCAAACAAACTAAACAACAGCACACATTTCAAGTGAGCTCTTATTTACCGAGACGTATTTTTCGCGCCAACCCTTTATCTAGTTATTGTTGATCGAAGCAGCAGATAAACTTACAATTTCACGTGATGACATTCTAGTGACCGAGCGTACTGCGCTTGCGCGACATGCGTCAGACTAGCGACACGTGGTATAGCGACCTGTGTACATGTAATATTGATATTTTGCAGGTCACCATAGGTTTTATTGTTTAATAAACTTTATAAGAATGTTTATAATTATCACTCCAATTACCAATAGGTGTGAAAACCAGACTAATATTAATAATTTCAGTATACAAATTATGAAATCCAACTCCAAAGAGAACACAGTTATTCCATCGTTTCGAGTTTTCACTCCTATCGGCAGAACTTACGACTGGCTCGACTTTTTTTTATTTTGTAAAAAAAATGAAACAATTAAAGCAGGATATATTTATTGTTCTCTTTTCACAGGAATCGTCGCCAACATTGACGCTTATATCGTCAAAGGTAAGTCGAGTAATAATCGATATTTGGTAATTGGATCATTTATCATGAACATTGGCTTCGCAATTGAAACAATAATATATCCTGCTTTTTTTGTGTGTTACTGGTCCGATGGGTTGATTGCATGATATTGTCATGTTAGAGGTGCGATTTCATCAATCATTGTCATGTATGAATCAGTGTATATAACAATTATTTATATTTTTCGATTTTAATGTCTACATTTTTTATGGCCTTCATATTTTATGGTACGGCAAATTAGTTATTTTTATATTTTATACCTTATTATTAGATACATATAATATAATGTAGTTGTATTTTATTTATCATTTATGTGATTTTATCAATGTTGTTTTTAAACTTTGTTAAGTATTATATAATACTAGCGGTCCCAGCGGACGTTGTCCTCCCTGGATAATAAAAAAAACTAAAATTCAACCACAGCGCCACCTACCGGTTCCAATCTAAACCATTCTCGTATCCACTTGAACACGCACACAAAATTTCATAAAAATCGGTCCAGCCGTTTAGGAGGAGTTCAGTGACATACACACGTACAGAAGAAATTTATGTATAAAGATAACTAACGGCCACGGCGGATGTTGTCCCGCCCTGATAATAAAAAAAAGAATATTGACAAATTTTATAACTTAACATTCCTCAAAGAAGGAAATGAATTTAATTTAATTTAATCTACATCACGAAAATTCGGTTAGTTCCTAGTTTTTAAGATTATCCCGAACAGACAGACAGACAGGCGTGGCAAAGGACTTTGTTCTATAATATGTGGTGGTAACAGCTTTCTACAACATGCGTTGGAAAAAAGACTGTTAAAAATAACGTAATATAATTTGGAAATAGTGTAAAGTGACGTCATAGGGCTAGTTTAATTAAATAGTTGTATGTCATACGTAAATATAAAAATAACGTTATTATAATGTACAAATATAACGTTATTTTTTATCGTTATCCAGCAGCTTTCTCACCATTCAGCTAGTAATGTTTCGTTAATAGTACGTTCAACGAAGTGCTTCTGCCAGTAGTATAATATCTTTCACATCTATGTATTAATATAATAAAGAAGTAAAATTTACGAGTTTGTTCATATGTTTCTAGCAAATATTCACTGGAACAACTAATCCGAAATTAATAATGCTTTCACTCGCAGAAAACTAGATCTTGACTAATAGATACAAATTATACGATTGTGTAAAATCCTATATGTTATAAATAAAAAAATAAATAATTACAATTTAGGTAAGCTGTGACACATCTAGCCCAGATGTGACCAGGTAACCGTTGGAAATGACTTATTAATCTACTTCACAGATAAAAATAAAGAGACGGGTCCTAATTGCTTCACACTTGTACTTATCATTTAACACCGACACTTGTTACCATCACTTATCACGTAACACTTACGTTCGTGATCCGCACTTATCACTTAACACCTACACTTATCAGTAACACTTATCATACCTACTTGCCACTTAGCAAAGTTGAAATATAATTATTGTTAATTGATTTTTGATTAATTCGCATTAACATATCTAAATTTATTTTTTTGCACGCCATTTTAAAATCTAAAAACGGCGTCGTTTCCCTTTTATCTACAAAACTTTCATAATTATTTACGGACAAAATTATATATCTATACATGTAAATTTCACTTTATAAGTGCTCTTTGTGTTTAAATCTTCTGTTCAAAAGAGATTACAAAAACAGCCAATGAGAAAATAGATATATTTGAATAAAATTACAATAAGCTTAGTGCGAGCCATAAAGCACGTCACCGACTTACAAAACAAGTTGCTATGTATTGCTTTTACTTTAATCTTATGATATGTTTTTTACATAATAACATATTTCAAAGTTTGTTTGGCAACTCGTATATGGTATTTCGTAACTCGTATCTGCGCTTTTTTTTTCGAATATATATGTAATGAAATACTAATTTATTTTTATAACACGCTGAGTGCTACCCGCTTATCTACTTCGCTAATACGTAGAATTATTACATTTTTTACTACGTAATATAACCGACTTGTATGACAAATTTTATTAGAATCCGTCTAGCCGTTTGAGCGTGATCAAAGGACAAACATTTAACTTGTTGTTATGTTAAAGCATGATAGAGAAAAATCTAAAATTGATAAATACCTCTGTGAAAATGCTTCGATGTACCAAGCATGTCATCTTTCATGATAATAAGTCAAATTATGCTAGAGTTTATTAATTTCATATATATTTCACCGGCTATTTGGTTCCCGTTGTATTCGTAATGAATCGACTCGCGTGCCATCTGTTGTAAAATAGTTGTATTAATTCGTAAACGTTGAGCGAGCCGGCGTACTCACCAATATTTCCGGTGATCATCTAATAATGGTTTAGGAAAACACACATACAGGACAAACAATAAATTATTCCAAAAAAGATAAAAAAAGGGTTTGGGAATATTACACACACAAATTAAGATCTAATTTTAAAATGAAACCCACAATGAATACTTCTAATTCATTACATTACATAGTATAAAACAAAATCCTCTGCCACGTCTATCTGTCTGTTCGCGATAAACTTAAAAACTACTGAACGGATTTTCATGCGGTAGATACAGTGATTCATGAGGAAGGTTTAGGTATATAATTCGTCAAGGTTTTCTTTATTTTTAGGCTATAAACTAACGATTTGAACGATACCCAAGTCAAAAAAGGCAACTTGTTAAACAACGGACACCCTAATATATAGCCATTGGAGCTCACTGATATAGCTATTCAATTTAATTTCCTCTTAATTCCTACACAACCCAGAACGACAAACATAGAGCTTGGGAGTCACAATTTTCTGGTAACATTCATCTCGACACGAGCTAAGATGTTCGCAATATCCCTAGCTTTGCCGTACGGTAGAAGATTTGGGACTGTCTCCTGGATTATCTATTGTATCTAATTAAGTTATTTCTAACCGAGATAAAGTTGCAATTATTTAAAATCCACTTACATGAAGTTTTCTTTTGGCACAAGCACCGAAAACTGATTGAAAAGTCAAGAGTCACCCATTCTAAGCGTCCTTAATTATTTTTAACTAGCTGGCCCGACGGAGTTTGTCCCGCCCTGATAATAAGCATGAAAAAAAATCCGATACTGTTTAACCGTGCCTAAATGACTGTACTTTCTCATTTTTCATTCATTTCATTCATTTTTCTCATTCCTTTAACATAGATCTTTCCCATTTTTTAAATTAATTTTTATCTAGCCGAGTTGAGAAACTTTTGATTTTTTTTTAAACAATTCTTATTAATTTGTACAAAATCGAAACAGATTGTTGACGATTTTAGATGATCACCGATGTAATGTAAATAAATTAATATCTCTCGCATATAATTGTACCAGAAAACTTAGTAGACGCTCTATCATCTCGTTTAGCCTTAAATTTCACGCGGTATTTTGCAATCATTGTACGAATAATTAAATAAATTAAAAAACACCAATAGTGATAACATCGTATATAAATTTCGCTAATGATACAACACGGCGAATAACATAACAGACAAACATATGGATTTTATTTGAATAATTTTCCTATTTTTACTGCGGTCGACAAGTTTTAGACCGTCGTGTTAAATTTCTTCTGCTAACATCTATCAGTTGTCATATCGTATGGCCGTTGAACTGTTCGCTATAAACTATTTAATATTTGATGCTATGTTAATTAGGCTTGGTTAAATATTCCTGTGCAAGATGTGAAGTGGTGTGCATTTGCAAAATCTAAAAACAACGGTGACCGATATATCTACAGTACTTTGCAAAAATGTCGACACCTGGATATACAGAAAAGAGTCAGTATGTCGGGTTTATGGTGGTAGGGCTTTTTCTAAGTTATTTCACTTGATGGTCTAATAATCATCCCATCATAAACACAAAAGTGAAATGAGAGTTAAGGTCAGTGTTATGATATATGCCTTGGTTGTTGACTTCAACGACAAAAGAAGTGAGATCTAAAAGGGTTCCGAGTTCAATGGTCAGCCCTAAAATTTATTTATAACTACATAAAATATGTTATAGGAACTTAAAATATAATTTCGTCTTATATAACTTAGGATAATATATTGAAGCCCAAAGCCACTTGGGCTTTGACTTAGCTAGTTCGAACATTCGAATTATTTTATACTTTATGTTCGATGGCTATTTTGTTTTGGAGAATAAAATAAGAACTTAAAACTTTAGAACTTGCGAAGGCTATAATACAAATATGATACTACTACTTACCGCGTGTCTAGACCCATCAATCCTTAGCTTGTAAATAAATACAGATTATGTTGACTTGTTGAAAGCTCGAACTTTTACCAGGAGGTATTGGGATATTAAGGTAAAGGAGCAAGGATTTCTTTGGAGCCGTAGACATTCTCAACTTTTTTTTTTTTTTCGAACTGACTATGCTATTGACCTGGCAAGGTCTTTACAGCTTCACCGGACTACTAAGGCCGAGCGCTTAGGGCACTCAGCCGATTTTGGTTTTGGGTAACATACACAAGGGTGCACGCACACCTCGGCTTGGGCTGTTTCCTGGAAAAAGACACGTCTGTCCTAGCTAACTATTCTAAGCTATTCATACATATATACATTTGTGAACCATACAATCGAAATTGCATGATTCACAAATGAATACGTGTATATCGGATTGAAACGAACTAAAACTATTCGATTCAGTTCGATAAGGGAAAAAAAACAAAACCCTCCCATCATGTGTATATATGTGCACGTGTGTGAGAGAGATGATCTCATATGTGTGTTCAAGTGATGT
>MU158703.1:893064-1011874 GCA_015888305.1 Antheraea pernyi
AGGGGCTTGCTTGGCAGGGGGATCCTGCTGAGCAGGAGGGTCTTGCTCCATGTCGGAGCCGGAGTCGGAGTCGGTGTCATCGCTATCGCGATCGGCTGGGGTTGGGGAGTTGTTGGAAGCCTCGATCTTGGCATAGATCGAGGGAGTGGGCTTCGAGGAGTAAGGGAGCTCGGTGCGATGCTTTGCAGCGTACGCATCGTAATCGTCTACGAGACGAGGACAGATAGCGGCTATGAAGCCGCGGAGGCTAATGAGCTCAGTCTCTAAGAGACTGATCTCTTGTTCAGCGGCCATACCGTGGCCTGAGGAGGGGAGTGGGGCGGGGGAAGACATGTGAAACCTCCCTGCCAGAGGGGCAGGGGGGCGCGCCTTAATGAATTTAACGGACTATCCCGAGTCCGGATCAAAGGGAGCTGTTTAAAACTAAACAAAATAGGAAAACAACGCAAATAAGTACCTGAGCGAGACAGGGGAAAAATAACATAAGACTACTTAAATAAACAAACAATAAAAAGAAAATAAATTTAAAAATAAATCACTGAAGAATTAAAGAAATACGTAAATAAATAGATAAACAAAAGAGTAAATAAATAAATATACCATGAAATAGATAAAGCAATAAATAAATACAAGGAAAGGTCTCACTCAGTTCCAAGAAAAAGAACGCAGGTGCAGCGCACCTGTGAAGCGCAGGTGTGCCGGATCGAAACAACACAATAACTGACGTCACTAAATCACGAGTATTAAAATCGAACTTAGCGCGTGCAGCAAAACGGACAACCGCTCGAGTCGGCGGTTCGATCGGAACTCGACATTCTCAACTTATCGAAGTTCTACTATAGTGAACACAATAGTAATAAAAAAATAGACATATTAAATTAATGTGTGACATATTAAACTGATGTGTCTACCCTGCTGAATGTTGCTAGACGTCTAATGAAGTTGCCTAAACTCTCGACTTGTAGGTCTCGCGCGACCGTTCGGTTACTAAAGTAAAGTGGTGCCGAGACGATCAGTCCTAGTATCACGATCTGTAGTGTCTGAAGTTTCTCTTTGTTTGTTGGGGGGTGGAAACCGTATCAAGCTGGCATATGTGAGGAGTGACCTGACATAAGTTTTATATATACCTATTTTTGTGTGAAAGGACAGCTTGCACCCCCGAATCAACCACAGTGCTCTCTTGGGGTCTCTGGCGCGCGCTAAGGTTGCTTCCGTCTAGTGCCTAAATGTAAGGTTTCTATCCACAGTGACTCCCAGATATCCCTGTTGAGCCACGGAATAGCTTCTCAGTGAAGAGTAAGCGGTGGTGCTTGACTTGCGGCGATTCTTGTTACAATAGCCTGTGTCTTCTTAACATTGACCGTAAGCCTCCATTTAGCTAACCATTGTGGGAGTGCGTCCAGAGTGGGCTGAAGAAGTGCTGCCGCTTTGTTGCCATTAATCGAAGTAGTCATATATGCCGTGTCGTCGGCAAAGAGCACTAACTCTGCCTTTCCTACGACCAGGATAACATCGGTGTACAGGAAGGGTGAAAGACTGCTGCCCTGCAGCAACCCTGCGCGTAATAGTATCTCCCTAGAAATACAGTTTTCGACTGTGACTACGGTTTTTCTTGGAACCCGGAATATGCGATCATCGATAAGACGGTAGTGGTCGCAAGTTTATACAGTAATCCTTCGTGCCAGACGCGTTCAAATGTCATCTGCATGTCAAATAATACCGCCGGCACGTATCCTTTTTTTGCATGACATTTAATGCTAGCGTCGACAACTCTAGAGAGTTGTAGCATGAGAGTTCAGCAGAGGGTGATCGGTCTGTAATTCTCTGGATTCTGAGAATTCTACGTCACGTCAGTATAATACAAGTTACTTAGTAAATAAATATAGTTGCATCGTATCTCTCATAGCGCACACTGCGACAGTCGGTGACCGCGGATTTTTACGCATTTATATTTGTACTGTACTGTTACGCTTGGTCCGGTTGATCACGGATGTTCTAAGCGCTTGGTCAGGTTAATTTGTTTTAATTAAAATTAAAGCGACTCTGATCGATATACATAAATCGGTTTGATGGCGGGCACGTGTGTTTTAGGAGTCGGCAGTGTCATCGGTTACGAGATCTTTTATTATTGTGTAGGTTGATTTTCTATTGAACACATTGAATTTTAAGTGACCGCATCTAAGAAAAAGAATTGCCTACTGTCTGGAGGCCAAAAACATACTGATAAGTAATTATGTTCGAACCAAAATGTGCACTCTTTCTAGGGCTTTAGAGAATTTTGGTATGATATTGTCGTTACTTTGTCGATGTTAAGTAATTCATTGCTGGTATGTCATCTAAATTTGGTGTTATGGTATATATTTAGGACATTTCTACTATCTCAAACAATACAACGACTATTAAAAATTCATATGTATATTTTATGAAACAGTCAAGACTGCAAGGAGAGTGTGCAGAGGAATTACATAATACAATTCCACCGTCCCCATTCCATCAGAGGACGACTAGACTCCGTGAAGGTTTCCACACTTACGTGGTTGATATTCCTGGAATTTGTACGATTTGCTTCCGCATTTATTATACGTACGGTTAAGGAGTGGAATTCACTCCCGGTGTCTGTCTTCCCGTAGAGTGGTACAGGCATCTAGCGGGTAAGTGCGATAGTCGTCACTTACCATCAGGTGAGATTGTGGCCAAGCGCGTACCTGTTGAACATAAAAATACAAATAAATGAGACACTTTTTACTTTTAAATACAAGATAGAATGTAGTCTAGATGTAAAGAAGGCATTTATGTCTATCTGCATTATTACAATAAATAAATTTTGTTTGTGTTGGCCTTTTCCTGCAACGGCAAATGTCAATGTCCGGCGCTAAATGTAATAGCTATGAAAATAAAGGAAAAGGTTATGGTAACACGTATGAATATTATTATGGCTTTATAACAAATTTCAAATTCTATTCTAATTTTACAATGAAATATGCAAATTAACAATTCTTTCTCGAACGAATGTGGTCCACTATCGTACAGAATAATATTAATTCAATATAGTTGAATCTATAATTTGATATAAATATTAATGGTAAAGCAAGAATATACTCTCATTAATAAAAGTTCGACTTATTATTGGTATTCTGTGGCTAAATGTATTATTATGTACCGGTTTGTAATGAATTTTTATTGGTTTTTGTAAAATGAGGGTAATGTTTTTCGATTTTATGTATACTAGTATTTCTTAGGTGATTAAGCGCTGATTTAGAGCGTATAATAAAATAAAAAATTAAATAAAAATAAGTTGTAAGTAATTGGTAAATTAGAAAAAAAGTTAAAAATAAGTTTTGACCTTACCAAAATATAGTAATTAAATTTTCGCCGCCCATATTAAAATTTCTCCATCCTAAGGGATCATAGTAGATGGAGTATTAATAATATTTGGTAGATAAGTTATTCAATAAAACAAGCTAGATATATTTTTTTAAAGTGAAAAACCTAATGTTACATGGATGGGAAAGGTATCATCAATTAGGCCAGGTTACGTGTTGTCGGAATAAAAAATTCGAATACATATATCTACTAATTATACATGTTAAATTATATATTATAATATATTTACTAGCTACTTTTATTGATAAAATTAAGCGAAATTTAATATATTTCATTTTTTTTTACCGACTTCAAAAAGGAAGTTTAAAATTCGGCTGTATTTTTAAATGTTTGTTTAAAATTAATAAACAAAATTATATATAATCTTTATTTACATATAAATAGGCAGTGCGGAAACGGCAAAGAACATCTTCCTCGGAGTTTTTGGCGGGATTTTAGTCTGTCTTGTAGTGGATTTTATATTTTATTCATAATCTTGTGTTACTTGACTCTATATTGTGTAAAATTGGTGGTGTTTTATGTAATATAGTTTGTTTATTGTGCATAAGTGAAGTGAATGGAAAATAATACCACAGACCATGAAGTCTGAGGTGCCACAAAAATTCCATGGAAAGTTGTAACAAGGGAGCCACCATCTTGTTCGAACATTAACAATGACATTGCACGACACTAATTTGTAATACTATTAACTACTCGACAAAGAAAATAAAAGATTGGTTGTCAAAAATAAAGTAAAAAAACATCTCCCTCTTCAGTTTCGCGGCCGATTTTCTTCATTCTTTTTTTTGTTTAGTAGCTATTACCGAGTTTTAGTGTTTTCAATAAAACAATGGAATGTATTTTCTTCTATAGTTGAAGTGCGACCACTAGACGAGCACTCGTACTTATAAATAATTAATAATAATATAATAAATAAAATTAATAGTATGAATTAATAAACATTCTTACGTCAGGACTTCGTCTTTTATAAACTGATCTATAATTATTATTTTTTATCGGAGAGTAGACATTGCAAAGTGATTTCATTTTAATTTCATTAGAATCGGGCTTTGGATTGTGAAGACACACTAGCGAACATCTCAAAATCGAACAAGATCAAAGATGTTCAAATGCATTATTTATGGTACATTTTTGATTTTTTTTTATTTTTTGCTAAATAAAAATTAATACTAATAATAATTATACAAAAAGGGACGCGAAAGTACTTTAGAAGTGAAAATTTGTTGACATTCACCGAAAATCATTGACATTGTCTGGCTTAGAGATTTATTATCAACAACCTACTATAAAGTACATTAACTTATTAAAAACCAACCACTTTGTATAGATTAGACTTCCTTTATAGACCAAAACGTATTCAAATGGTCTCACATATAAAAATCACAAGAATATCAGGCCATGACTGGAACGATAATGTCTCAATCGCAGTATGTTCAACTATCACATGATTCAAAATAGGTATCCTGAGATTAACCAGACCTTTCAATGAAGGATAACCAAATCACATTAAACTAAACTTGCCGTTATCGCGCTTAGTTCGTCTTTTTATCTCACTTTATTTTTGTTTTAAAAAAGAACAAGGTGTGTCGTACAGACACACCATAGAAGTGAATCTTTAGTATCACAGGTTAGCATTTTAAATTAAAAAATACAACAAAAATCCAACGTCACGCGATGTACCCAAGCGGTCACCCATCCAAGCACTGACCGCGTCTGACGTCGCTTAACTTCGGTAATCGGACGAGAACTAGTGTTTTCAACACTCTACCCGACACAGTATTTACTTCCACTACTTTCCGTCACACAAAAAGGTTACGGATCAGGATTTAAAAGCCTTTCCATAAGAAATTTCACTTGAGAAAGGCTGATAATAGATGATTATTATTTTTTATATCTCTAAACTGATAATTTGGGTAAGGTATTTTTACTTGTCCCTAGAAATCCCGATTATCTAGGTTTCGCTGTGTCATCATTCCGTGAGCACGAACATTGACGTCTCTTAGACTAAGCCTATACTACAGTGCCTGTTTCATAATTAAATTCGTGAATTATAGTAGTGAAATTGTTATATTATATTAAATGGGTTTATTATGTTCAATATAACGGTGACCGTTTGATTGGTTGTTATGTCCGCTTAGGAACAGTTTGTCACGTTTGTGTCAGAGCGCTGATATTTCACCAGATAGCGTGCGTGATAAAACTGGGTCGATTTGCTTTATAAATCACTAGAGTTATTTCGTGTATGCATTTATTTTCGGATGAATCTTAAGTCAATCTATTTAAATATGGCGGTAAAACGTATTAAGCGCGATGTATTTAGAAAAATATTATAGGTATGTACTAGCGGGCCTGGAGGCCGTTGTTCCGCCCAGATATTAAAAAATCCTAGAATCAGACCGCAGCGCGATCCAATTGTGAATCTAAACCATTCTTGAAGCCATTAGCACACAAATATGGCTTGACTTTTTCCGACATTCCTCACAATTATCGTTATATTTCAGCCAAAACCAGGACAAATTGTATACCAAAACCTTCCTCATGAATCACTTTATCTACTGGTGAAAACCTTGTCAGGATAATAGTGTTGTCAGATGGGAAAAAAATTGGTGTAAACCGCATGAAAATCCGTTCAGTAATTTTTGAATTTATAATAGACAGACAAACAGCTGTGGCAGAGGATTTTATTTTAATGATGATATTATAACGTCATACACGATTACTAAAATAAATTGAGATTATTCAATCAGATTTCACTTCGAAATGAGGCGTTCGGTAGTCTTGAAAGTTGAATACAAGTCAAAATTTCATTCTGGCACGTAATGGCTGCATAAGTCAAACGCGAGTAAAGCTATCAAATCTTAAAAATATTAACCACTGAAATGAAGCCATAATCATCAAGAATAGCGATAGCCACCTGTAAATTCCCCTAAATTAGAAAAAAGAATAATATTTTTATATCATAGGAGGCAAACGAACAGGTGGGTCACATGATGGTAAGCGATCACTACCACCCATGGACACTTGCAACAGCAGGGAAGTTGCACGTGCGTTGCCATCCTGTGTTTGGCAGAAGGGGGAGGAAGGGAAGGGTAGATGGGGAAGGGAAGGGAGGTGGTCCTCCGGCGCTCTCACTGACCGAACGAAACGCAACAATGCAAGCACTGTTACTTCACGTCGGTTTTCTGTGGGGCAGGTGGTAGTACCCCGGGCGAGCCGACCCATTCATGCTGAAACCAGTAATAGATTCACCGTGGCTCTACCACCTACATCTACAACCATCTATACACTGTCATTAACAGACATGTATATTTGATTACAACTAAAATGTTTCTAGTTCAATATCTGCATTATAAGTGAAAATTTGTAATTAGCCTTTGTATGTTATTTCATTAGTGTTAGCTGTAAGTTTTCTTAAATAAATAAAATAACATTTTTTTCAACATTTTTCTTAATAATACTTAAGAGTACGATATGTTAACAATTTAAAATATTTCTGTTTGGAAGTCGTAAATACAAGATAAAACACGCACTAACACGTCTGTACAGGTTGAACGCGCGCGCGCTACTGGGCAAACCAAGTGACGCATGAGGATAGCAAAAGCAGATAATTGGCTTATAAGTTTTTCATTGTGTAACTACCCACCAATGCGTGTTTGTGTACCTGCCAATTCCTGTGCTTAATTATATAAGTTCAAATCAATTAAGTATTCTTCATCGCTTTGTCATATCCTCGTAATCCTCCTGAACTGTCTAACGAGGGATGTTGAGAGTTAGACTTCTCCCACATAAAAAGGTAACCTTGTTGTGTTGCCTACATAAAACGTATTTTTAAATCTTACTAGAAGTCATCAGTATAGAACCGCATGAATGCCTTTCAGTTATTTCTTATATTTTAAAGAGCTTTCATATAATCTGCATATATCAAACTCATCATAAACGTACCATAAAATATTCAAATGTAAAGATTTAAGTACCTGTTTCATAATAAAAAGTATTTAATTGGATTTCTAATGAGCGTAGACGTTTAACGAAGGTTGTCTTTAGACAATGAGCCCCTGAATTAAGCCATAGTCTCTTAGATGGATTGGTTCGCATGCCTGGATATGGAGTTTGAATACATCAAAGAGTGTGAACTTTTTATAAAAGAACAAATTCTGATAAGCCCACACCATCGTAGTTGTAATCAAGGTAATAAAAAATGTAACAGTTGCACTTTAAAAGCCTTTACAAAGGCTACAGCAAATAAATCTCTGAGTTTTTGCACTCGACGGTCGTAGGTATGGCAATATCGTCGTAAACTGCGGGAGTAGTTCAGTTGAAGTGAGTAATTGCTAAATAAATATCTAAGCTCCAGTTTTTACTACCAAAAACAGAATAATAGAGATATGAATATGTAATAGGAAAATATAAATATGTGAAATAAAAATAGAAATATGTAATAAGCCCACGGCATCGCTGGTGTGTACTGCAAAGTTTTTGTTAATATGTTATTTTAATTTGTATACTAACCTTTACTAATATTATAAATGAGAAAGTGAATTTGTGCGTTACACTTTCAAGCCATAACTACTTAACCGATTTCTGTGAAATTTGGCACGTACATTATCAATGGTATAATAAAGAATATTGGGTTCATGGGAACATTTAATTTTCAAAAAAGCGCTGTTGTGTGGAATATATCGAATATGTATTAAAGTGAGCGAAGCTGCGAGCGAATCCTAGTTACTTCATATTTTCAACTACTTATTTATTGCAGTGTATCTTTGTAAACGTTATTTGATACCTTTATTTTATAACTGTAGTAAAATGAAATACTGTAAAATAGGACTTAATGTATTTAATTTACTTACAGTGACGAATTAATTGAAATTATTATTAATTTATTTAGCATTGTACCGGTTTCATTTGCTTTCTTACGTAAAAGATGTGATTTTAATATAAAATTTTGATTTACAATATCCCCGTTTTTATTTAAAAAATTAAGTTATGAACAATTGTTTACTGCGTTATATTGGTTAATATGTGGCAACAAATTATACTGGTTAGTCATTATGTTCGACTTAATTTACTTTTAACCTAATAATTTGTTCAATATATTGTCCACTGCATCAGAATATATACTAAAATCTGGTCAGAGACCATACTAAAGACTAACAACAGCAACGTGTTATGTAATATAGTTATTCATTAGATAATTCATATTTTACTAAATATCTTTACTTTTAGATTAGTATAGCTGTAGATTTCTTTGTAATAAATAAATAACCCTAATCTAGTAGTTTTCTAGTTTCAAACACAGTATCTGTAAGAAACGGAGACGTTGCCGTTTTTTTTATTACAGGAATTTTTGCAAGGAATTTTTTTTTATTATATCTCAAGAACAGATAAATATTTTATTGATCATGTATCATTATTTCAAGTTTTGTACGTATATCGAACTTAACTGAGTTCGAGTATTAATTTTATCTTAATAAAAGACTGAATTTGATACAGCTAATAAGTTAACATAACATTTATTCATTCTGAGGCGGTACGAAGTTCGCTGGAACAGTTAGTATTTAATAGAAATATACGGAAAATGTATAAAAATTAATTTAAATCGGAACGTATCTTTTGTTAGTCAAATATTTGTTATACAATAAAGGTGTCTGTGACCCCGACGTCGCCGGGTCACGAGATGGCTCTGGCTAAATAAAACTTGTCGCACTGCTCACTGGATATCAATTTCCTGCTTTACGTGTTCGTACTAAATATAATTCCGTTTTGTAACGCCACTATATTACTGGATGCTATTAACTGGAGATTACTCAGTTTTTATTATGAAACTACATCTCAGAAGTATCGCGAATTCGCTACTCATCACTCATTACTCATAATATAGAAGACTGCTTTAATCTTTTTTAACCGACTTCAAAAAAAGGAAGAGGTTATCAATTCGTCTGTATTTTTTTTTTTTTTTCTTTGTTACCTCATAACTTTGGACTGGGTGAACCGATTTTGATTATTCTTTTTTTATTTGAAAGCTGGTACTTCCAGTGTGGTCCCATTTTAACAGTTCCGACAACGGCATCCAGTGCAAAACCGTATAAGTTTCAAATTTGCATTAAGTATGTACACGACAAATAGACGAATAACTCAATATTACGCTAACCGGTTTCGATGATTCATTTTTTATTGAAAAGGATGTACTTCAAGGGTAGTTTGATGAGAGTTTGGTTAGGTTCTGATTATGGGATCCGTGGCAAAGTAAGAAAACTTTCAAGAAACGAGCCTACTCCTTTCTTAAGGGCCGGCAACGCATCTGTGTTTCCTCTCGTGTCGCAATTGTCCATGGGCGGCCGTGATCACTTACCATCAGGTGACCCGTATGTTCGTTTGCCACCAATATTATAAAAAAAACTCTTCAATTCTTAGGAGCCTATTGTGCTTATGTTCGTTGCTGTGTTGCAACATGACGCAAGCATTGTAATTACATTACTTAAGGTGTATAATGTGTGAAGCGATGGTAGCCGAGTTGGTGGTAGAAACTATCGCGGATTACTGAAAAGGTTGCGTTCGTACCAAACGTTACTTATTGTACAACCAATTGAAACCATATCGCATACCATACCGATAGATACCATACCGCAAAAATGCGCATATTTTAATATACTTAAGGCGGAACAGAGTTCGCGGGCACTGCTAGTAAAATATATTTATGTACACTAAAAATGGAAAAATAAAGTAAATTTTCAAAAAAAAGTATTAACCGACTTCAATATCGATCAAAAACCCATAAGGCACTAAAAAGCGGAAAGTAAATAGTTTATCAAAAATAAAACATATGAATATGTGTGCTACCTAGAGATGTATTGGAAGTCGGTGCCAACCAAACCGAAAATCATATCATCTACAGGTACAAAGTTTAAGTCCACTCTCGCGTCTCTGTAATACAAAAATTTTGGTTGGTACCGACTTCCAGTACATCTCTAGGTAGCACACATATTCATATGTTTTATTTTTGATAAACTATTTATTTTCCGCTTTTTAGTGCCTTATGGGTTTTTGATCGATATTGAAGTCGGTTAATACTTTTTTTTTGAAAATTTACTTTTTTCTTAATACTTTGACCACAATGTCATTTGAAATTAAATGATGACGTAATATAAGATGGTAAACACGATAAAACTATTGAACTGGCTTTCAAATACACCTGTGGGCACATACTAACAGATGCTCGGAATAAGATTTTCAACTCGTGGGTGGGTGGGCTAATCATACAAGGTAAAGTCTCCACCAAGCAACTTCTAAGGAACACCGTGCAATCGAAAAATAATGTATATTTCCATACGACGCTCATAGATGGCGTCACTCTACGTTGCTGAATTGCAATGTTATAATTTATTTGCGTTATATAGTTTTACTTATAGTTTGCATTCAGCTAACCTTCTTCTGCGTACTGTGTAATTTCGGTGCGATATTACACGTGAAAAATATGTATAAAATAAAATTGTACTATATGAAGTATAATACTTCGCTTCATATTATAAAACTAAAGTCCTCTGCCACGTCTGTCTGTCTGTCTGTCTGTCTGTTCGCGATAAACTCAAAAACCACTTAACGGATTTTTATGCAGTTTTCACCAGTAGGTAAAACGATTCGTGAGGAAGGTACATTATTTGTCAAGGTTTTTTTTATTATCAGGACGAGACAATGCCTAACGGGCCCGCTAGTTTGGAAGAAAATTAATTTACCTTCGAAATGTAATAGACTATTTTTTTTATGTCATAGAAGGTAAACAAATGGGTGGGTCACCTGATATTAAGTGATCACCACCGTCCATAGACATTAGCAACACCAGAGGAGTCGCAAGTACGTTGCCAGCCAGTGTTTGGGGGGACAAGGAGGGGGAAGAGGGAGGGGAGGGGAAGAGGGAGGAAAGTGGTCTTCCAGCGCTCTCACTGACCGAACGAAACGCAACTATGCAAGCACAGAAGTAATAACTTCACGTGGGTGTTACTGTGGGTCGGATGGTAATACCCCGGGCGAGTTGACCCATTCATACTGAAACCAGTAATAGCTTCAGCGTGGCTCTACCACCTACAAAACGACTATGTACATAGTTGTTTTTATTTATCTATACACGTAAATAAAATTTAAGTGTCTGTTATTTGTCCGGGCCATATTAATAAAACGGTTTTTTTTTTCGAACTGACTACGCTATTGGCCAAGTAAGGGCTTAACAGCTTCACCGGACTACGTTAATGAAACGGCTTAACCGATATTTATTCATGTTACATATTGTTACGCTTTTCCACAAGTCGTAAGCAGTAATGACTAATTTTAACAACGGTAACCTGAGATCGGTTATATGGCGACTAAATTGAGATGACATAATTATAACTAAAAATAAATAAAAGACACTCCCCGATGAATCCAGACTAAACGCTTTGACATTCGTACCAGCTAGTCCTAATAAAAATGACTTTTCTAATGGTTGTACAAGAACATAGTACAATACTTGCCAAACTTTATGACGCTAGATTTGCATTCTTATTATATGTGAATAAAACAGCTGAATTGAGGGTAAGTTAAACTTTGATCTTGAATAACTTTTGACTGAGTTGATTTATCAAAAATTGACTTTGTAGAACGTTAAATTCTCTACAAAAATAATGAATGGGTATTGCAATACGATATATCGTTCATTAGTTATTTTTTCATCAAAATAAAAAAAACTTTTTTCCTGTGTTATTCTTATGGGAAATCGAAAAGTGTGATGCGGACAACCTAAATATTAATATTAAGGGCTCATATTTTCAGAGGCCTATTTTGGCATTAAAACGAAACTTTTGAGCGTGGTTCCGAGAGATTTTTTTTTTAAACTCCCTAGTGTAGATACAGTATTGATATTATTATGATTAACGCACGATCGTGCAATACATATGAGTCAACATTACCCGGAGTTCGCGAACGATTCTCACTTACACTTGAGTAATTTACTTTTTACATCCTTAATGTACAATAAGTATTACTCATTGTACGTCATGGGCATTCCTTAGATGTTTGAGAAATGACTCGACAATCGAGATTTTAACGAGTAATCACTCGATCGATCGATCCTTTATTACTTTCGTTTTTAATTCGCGAAACTTGAGTTATATTTTTTATCTGTTTTCTCGGTTACATCTCATGTTTTACTATATTATAGGAGTTTTTGGCGGAATCTTGTATCTTGTCTGTCGTATAGTTGGTTTTATATATGATTCATAATCTTGCGTTACTTGGCTCTATCTTTATATATAAATTTCTTCTGTGCGTGTGTATGTCACTGAACTCCTCCTAAACAGCTGGACCGATTTTGATGAAACTTTGTGTGCGTGTTCCAGTGGATCCGAGAATGGTCTAGATTCACAATTGGACCCGGTAGGTGGCGCTGCGGTTGACTTTTAGATATATATTTTATTTTTATCAAGGCAGGGCAACGTCCGCCGGGCCCGCTAGTATTATGTAATATTGGTGTTTTACATAATATAGTTCGGTCGTTGTGCACAAGTGAATAAAACAAGGAAATAATAGCACGGAGCATGAATTCTGAGCTGTTACAAACATTTCCTGGAAAGTTGTAACAAAGAAGCCACCGTCTTGTTAGACCGTTGAAATGATTACACGAAACTTGTAATACTATTACTGACAATGGCGGTAATAAACTAGAAGATTGTTTGTCAGAAACAAAACTAATAACTGAAACGAAATTAAAATAATATTCTATTATACAGACGTGCGAGTTTCTCCATACCATATACGCCGTGTTTATTGTAATTGCACACTGGGTCACTAATTCAATGAGTTATTGAATGAATACTTTATTACACTGCTTAGTTTGTACACTGGCGAGCTCAATGCCACAAGGCATTTTTATTGTAGGTAGCTAGCAGGTTTTTAAGTAGGTAATAATTGTTGACGAGAAAAACTGAAGTAAGGTAAGTATATGAACAATATAGAATTTAACTCATTTTATATGTTACATTTATAAAAATATTAGCTTCTGCCTGCAACTTCGCCCGCGTGGAATAGTTACGTTGGGCTAACGCGAACACGCAGCGAAACCTCTTAAAAGAAAAAAAACTATTTTGAAACATTCTTCATTGGTGCTCCTCTCCTATTGGCCTCAACGTGACGATATATTATAGCCTTTAGCCTTCGTAATGTACTTTGGGACTTTATTATATAACCTAACACTACCTACAAAATTGTTATTGTTCTTAGTGAGCCTGAAACATGGTTTGACTAATTTGTTATTGTTTCTAGTATTTAAATTATGTTAGTCATGTAAAGCAGACTAATTTTGCCCAGTTTGTGTTTAAAATATTAAATTAACTAAATATAGTGTTTGCGTCATACAAGTGACGCCATCTATTGATGAAATTAAACAAATAAAACACACGAACGTAATATCAAAATCAGTATTTGGCATAAATCAATGATTAAGTTAAAATATTCAAGTAATTTAGACGACTTCTTAAATAAGGTTACTTAAAAAACTGAATAATTTAAATACAGTTCACAGTTTTGTGTGAATATATATTTTTTTAATATCTTTCTTCTTTTCTAACATTTTAACATTAAGCTTTGTACACCCAGACACCCAGTGCCTGATTTAAGTCATTCGAAGCGACTACCATTGCGATTGGGATGGGATCAATCGATGTAGTTTTTCGAATAGGGATAAGAACTAGAGCATGTTAGCATGTTAATAATATATCTCCCCCATCCGTCTAGCTATTTTTTAATATTTTTATTAAAAACTAGCCGTTCTCGCAGTGTCGACCGTGTGGAACCTGATATACAAAACAGTGACTAATAAAGTCATCTGAATGTATTAAGTCTAATTGCTATATACTTTTCTCTCGTACTTAAGTCGCGTCATCAGTAAAATTACAATAACTTTTCATAGAGTGAACCGATTTTAATGAAGCAAAGACTTGAATGTTACTCGAAGATATGCTTTATAATTTTCTTGAAGAGATTTTATCATGAACGCAGTGCTTTAACAGGGATGAGTGTTTTAACAGACAGGCAGACATTTCTAAAAATTATTTAAACGTATTTTATTTCTTATTCCAAGACACAAGCAACAATTTTTTAGAAGAATCTATAAAGTACAGACTCGTTACATTTTCATTCTTATTATAGTAATATAGATAAATATTTATTTAAAAAGTAAAAGAAACTAGTAAGTGATTTTTAGAATCACGCTAGATCTAGTTACCGACGTACATCTGTTTGACACTCTTTATTTTTAGAGTTATAATAAAAAGGACATTCAACACGGACGTTCAGTAAATAATCATGATCAAATGAAGTGATTCGAAAATCGTGAGTGGAGATGCGCACGCGCCGCCTGTTCGAGTTGTTTTGGTATGGTGTCGCTCCGGATGCGGCGCTCGCGCATGCCGACGCGTAGATCTATATTTCTATTAGAAATGTCGATATATTTTAATTAGACTAGTAAATAAATTTGAAATATCTTCGGGTATTGTCAGAATGCAGCTTTTTAATAAATGCATATCAAAGTATATACAGCATTTATGAAAAATAAGAAATAAAAATTAGCCTGCCCGTCTGTCTGTTTGTTCCAGTTAATCCTCGAAATCGTTGATTGATCTGAATCGTTGATCGACTGATTTTCACGGTACTTTCAGTGGCAGATAGCGGATGTTATGTGGAGTAATTATAAAAAAGCATTATTATTGTTATTTTTGGATTCCACGCAAATATAATCCAAATAATATTATACATACGCGTGTTAGGTTGTTTGTTTCTTTGTTACGTTGTCACACTTTAACTACTCAGCAGATCATCATAAAATTTTACATACAGGTTGTCAGGAGTACAACATTAAATACCTTTCACCGAGAAAAAAATTACTGTCCCCAAGGGTTATGTCCAGTCTGTATTAACGCGAACTAGGCCGGAGGAAAACCTAGTTTTTTATAAATATACAAACACAAGTGAAGTCGCGGGCGGCTTAGAGTTCGAGCTATTATTAAAATCATTATTTGCCTTACAAATGCTTTAATAAGAGCCGAAGATCATCTTACCTTTCAGCATATAATACATCTGAAATGAATAAACTCCAACAACGTCTTACCGATGTGCCTGATAGTCGACAAGCCTATGTTTTTTGCCATTGAAAAGTTTTTTATATCATCAATGCTGCTATGACGCCAATAGGTGGTGTTAGATTTTACTTATTGTTATTAAATTTTACAGTACCAATAGTTAATATTACAATTTAATGCAGTGTTTGTGTCGAGCGGTTGCTAGTGAAAGAATAACATAGAATAAAATTTATATAATAAAGTTTCTTAAATTAAAAAATATGAAAGATTAGTTCGGGTAAAAAAGATAATATTTAATAAGATGATGGTTAAATATGGAAAGAAGATTGACCACTTTAGAAATTTGTTTATAAATTTATAACCCATAATAGCTATTGACATATATCTGTATCATAAAATTGCAGCTTATGGTTTTCTTCTTGACCGAAGTTCGTATCTGTTTTGAAAGAATTTCGTATATTTATTCGCAAAATCTTTCCATTTTATGTGATATTCTGCTTTTTCAACAACAAGCTCATAATAATATAAAAGATTATAGACCGACATACGAAACACCGAATAAGGGATTTATGGCCATACATGTAAATGTCGAGAACATATGTTGAACATATTTTAACAGTCCATATTTGTAAGGTGTAGTAACATCGCGAAATATTAACCCCTGCTATGTAATATCCGATTAATACTATAAATGTGAAGGCAGCTGTTTCTGTTTGTACGTTTGTTATCGTTTACGACCACAGCTAAAAACCGATCATAATTAAATTCGGCGTAATAGTAGACTAGGACTACAAAAGGACCATCAATAACATTTTATTCTATGTATAACATAGTATTATATATTTTCTAGTAGTACACAACATAGGTAATTAGCACGAAACACACACAGGGGCGGTAGTCAGATGAAGCTGTTAAGACCTTGCTAGGTCAATAGCGTAATAAGTTCGAAAAAAACACACAGAGGCAGTCACAAGAAATAGGTATTTGTATATTAAAAATATAGCTAAATAAAATAACTGAATCGTTCGTGTCAGTAAATTTATAGCTCTACGCCATGAAAAATCCCATCTAAACATCCAGTCGAGTACGAGTAAAGTGTCTCTGCTGTCGGTACTAGAAATAGCTACAAGTAGGGGAATCGGGTGGCACCTAAGTACTCATCTACGGTGTTGCCAGATCAGTTAAAACTCGGAGAATTTTATTTTTAGGAGAATATTTTTTTATTATATGTTAAGGTTTTTTGATGCCGAATAAAAAATTAACTAGACAGTATAGAAGCGACCTCAAGGATGTAAGCGTTATTATATCTAAAAGACGCAAGCCAATTTTATCTACCTAAGATGCACTTCACCAAACAAAAACAGCTAGAGATTAATTGAGATCATCCAGTGACAAAGCTCTTGTGTCGTGCTGAGTTTCGACTAAAACACATGTGGTGAAAAACATAATGACTCTAATAACCAGTCAGTTAAATGATGTGGTGCTTTCGTTCAGCGATATAGTAATGTACTCCTTATGTTTTACCATAATCTTATGTTAAATGCATGTGTGTCTTAAAATAAACTAAATAAAATAAACACCTAAAACCTATAAAAGAACTGGCTCCCAATTGTAGCTGCTGAGATACACCTATAAGTAATTGGCGGCAGATTTTCTACGCCGGAGTTTTTATTTTAAAAAAATGTCTCTCAGGGCAGATATAAAACTGTACTGCTCACTCTTACCCCACTTAAGTAGTGTCGACACAGCATGTTTTCCTTTTTCACCCTTCCCTGTCAGATGTCATCTCAGTATTCACATCTTTATACACATATAATATCTTCAATCCATCCACACCTTTTTCGGTCTTCCTTTACTCATATATCCGTCCACCTTCATACTCAAGACTGTCCTAGTTACATGAAAATCAGGATGGAAATCTGTACTAGTCTACAATTAATATTATAAAGCTGAAGAGTTTGTTTGCATAAACTCGCTAATCTCAGGAAGTACTGGTCCGATTTGTAAAATTCTTTCAGTGTTAGATGGCTTATTTATCGAGGAAGGTTACAGGCTATATATCATCACGCCGAAATTAATAAGAGCGGAACATCAATGAGGAATATTTCAAAATCTGTGTTAACGTACGTTTTAATTTATCACCGTCTACATAAACGAAGTCGCGAGTTAATGTTAGTGTTAGCCCAAAGTAACTATTCCACGAGGACGAAGCCGCGGGTAGAAACTAATAAAAGTATATCAGGTAAATATAAAATTACTGGTAATATCGAGCGATATGGAGTTCTGGCAACACTAACGTCGTATGTGACGCGAGGCGGGCAACGTTTCCGTCGCGGTGAGCACGTGGAGTTTGCAGTTTTTTTTTGTTCATTTACAAATCGGTACAGGTTTGATATAAATAATGCTTTCGGAGGAAGTTCCATTTCGAAGCACCAATCGATGAGTCATTTTAACAATTCGAAATCTTTGCAATTTTATTTTTAACACTTTTAAAATCAATGTACTCTTATGACTAACTTGTTTCATAACTATATAGTTATCATCACGGTATATATAACTATTACTAGGGTAAGCAGAAATGATAGTACATTAACTATGGACTATCTTTTTGGATTCGTCTAAACTTATTTCACATATACGCGTTTTATAACTGTTCTCTTCTTATGTCTTAAAATGCGAATTCATAAAATTTGGCCATTTTGATTTGTTTTTTTTTTTTAATTATTCGTTGAGAATTTTAGAGATTAGATCTCAAAATACATATATTTACCTTCTCCGGGTCACATTAAGAGATATTGCACGATTGTGATCCAATACGTAGTTTGTAAAATAACTGACAATCGCTTGCGACTGTGTATGGGTTAACTGCATATATTACTAAATCTAATAACAATAAAATATAACATATATGCGTTAGCTTAAACAATTACGTTACGACAATCCAGTTTCAGTCGAGTTTTCTTCCGCAAATGTTCTTATCATGGAATTAACTTATTGTTGGCCGCAACGTTCCTAACAACAAAAGTTATGAAATCCATTTCCTAAGGAATTATAGTATAGGTTTCTTCAAGAACGAAGTGAACTAATGTTTAAAGAGTCGCATGTGCATACTATATGATGGTTTGGTGTTGCAAATATCTACCACTAGGCGCACTGGACTGGACATTTGTTTGCCACCATCGTAGTATAAGAAATAGTATAAAAATCGGGTGAATAAATCCTGATATTGTCTATCCTACATACATACAAACTCGCGAAACATATACGTTAGAAATATAGACAAACTTGATGAAAAAATATATATTTAATATTATACAAATAGGTGAAACGGTAAACGGAATGGGCGTCGCTATGTCGGTATTACCGCCTGGGCATAATTCACAGCGATGTGGCAACGTTCTGTCGCCAACAGAAATAATACAAACTCCGCTGTGTGGGCAGAGATGCACTCGTACTTCTGTCGATCTAAGAAATATATGTGGATGTGGCATTTTCATTTCGAACTAGGCATATACGTTCTGCTATTCGTACATCTTTTTTTGCATAGATAGTCGTAGCCATGTATGAATATATGGTTAGTATCAAATTTCCTTAATTTGCATGAAATACAATAACTGAACCATAGGGTTAACCATTTTACATCCTTGTTCAGTTGAGTGTTTTACGCGTTGGTCATTAAACTCGATGAAGCTGTAAAGACCTCAGAATAATAGCGTGCAGTCAGCTTGAAAAAATTATATTTAGAGTTCTGTTGGTGAATTGTTTCAGCTTTTCTTCAGTCTACTCGTATTTTTTAGCACAATCTCACCTGATGTTAAACGAAATAATCGTGTATGATGGTAAACACGTTGAAGCTAGAGAAGTACCGTTTCTCAATTGCAGCTACCAAGATGTACCTACTTGTGTGGTAGATTTTCATTTCATTTCAGCTTTTTTTTCCAAGTGTTAAGTCATACGTTTCATGATTAAAATATTGACACATTCTGTTTGGCATCTTTTTAATACATTTTAAGAATATAATTACTGGAAATCACCTTTATCTTGTAAACTGCGTTTATTTGTTTTAAGTATATCCAAAGGTTTACAGTATAACGCCATTCCTCTTAGCAGTAAATTTATTGCTAATTATCTACAGTCATTTTGACATTACGCCAGGTTGTAAATCA
This sequence comes from Antheraea pernyi, assembly GCA_015888305.1. Taxonomy (NCBI): domain Eukaryota; kingdom Metazoa; phylum Arthropoda; class Insecta; order Lepidoptera; family Saturniidae; genus Antheraea; species Antheraea pernyi. The sequence goes on from MU158703.1 coordinate 912,719, forward strand.
GATTGCCAACTAAAACCACATTACCAGATAATGTGTAATATAAATTAGGGAATATAGGATGAGATTAAAAAGACTTGTATCACACTTAGGCAGTAACGACATATATAGAAACTTGGATAGTTTGTCTGTCTGTTTACCTGCCATCTTAAGGAAAAGGTGCGTATCTAACTAAAACACAAACCGAAGAAACATCGAAGAATATGTTGCTTGCAGCTTTACTGCTAATTTGCTTTTAAATTACGTGTAAAACAGAAGTAGTCATATAATTAAAAATTGAAACATTATTAACTGAATCATTTTTGCCTAATTTCGAATATACATAAAACTCCATATTAAAACTAACTGCAGGTATATACCTTCTTTCTTTTCTTAATTTCGGTTTAAAACGTATATGGATTAATAATTGCGTGTTCCTGAAAGACGATTACCGTCTCGAGTGCCTGGTTTTTCTTCGTGTGGATTAATTATTCTCGGTTTGACGATTAGTTGAAATCGATGCAGGTACAGTAACAACATATTCGGTCATTGTTTCGGTCGACGGACGTTCATGGCATGACCCCAGGACTTCAGTGAAGAAAAACATCATTATGAGACCAGAGTATAGTGATAGAATATTTCTTAAAGCTCATCTGGTTAGCTACCAGTCTTAAATTTATTATCCGTCATCAATGCCTGTAAGATCCAGCAACTACACTTTAGAGTTAACTCTAGATTAAGTCTGTTACCGTGTAACATTTATGTGATGATCATATTTATTATTGAAGTACGGTCGCAGTGCAAACTTTAGCAATCTAATTCCGCTTTACCGCATCCAAAAAATTATAATCACCGTCAAACAACTTCAAATATTATGAATCTTTCTAATACCACGGTAAAGTTTTATGTGAACTATAAGATTATTCACAGTTCCGTTGAACGATATATTTATACTATTATATCTAATACGTATACATAGTTTTTGATTCGTAGCGCTATACTTTCGGAATGTATCTAATATATAATTATATTTTGGTTAAACTTTGTGATTCTGATTGCATAATTACATTTGAACTTTATATATTTGAACTTATAACTTCATATAGTCAAATTTGTCTCCTACATCATCAATAATATAGGATGTAAGAGTTAAGTGTCGGTTTAAAATCAAAATCATATGATATTTTTCTCAATTTAGGCTCTGAGAAGGCGCTTATGAACGGCAAAATCACCAACAGTTCTGAAAACAACCTCGTTATCAAAAATAATTGGCAAGTATCTCGATCGGGTTTATATTTTCATAGCACATATTTTTTCATAAAATACTTTATAGTTACATTCGTTTTTGGCGGATGCACGGAGAGGAGTGTCATTTTCAGAGATCACTGTCGTTCACATATTGATTCTCCCTATAATACTAATAGCCTTTAGTTATCAAAACCCACTTACATGGTGCTTGAACTCACTATCCGGTAAATCGGTAATGCACTTTAGGAATTTGTTGGAAAACCTAACACTACTACCTAAAAGTACTGTTACCGGTCTTGTACGGAATATTATTTATTAACTTGCCTTGTAAGAGACAAATTATCTTTTAAAACGCAAGCCTAAAGAAGAGAGGCACATTTTTAGTAAACAACAATAATACGGCTAGCCGCATGCAAATATGATTTTTTTTTAACTGACTACACTATTGGCCTGACGGGCCTTCACAGCTTCACCGAGGTACTAAGGCGAGCGTTTAAGGCACTTCGCCGCTTGATATCAAGCTCAAAGGTACCAGAGTGGCGGAACCTGGGCTTGGGCTGTTGCCTCGCATGCAACACCGCGAATCTGTCTAATCTAAAGTAAGCTAGCTATTCATACATATAAGAATTCGTGAGACACACATGTACCGACATGTGTGCCTCACGAATTCAAAGAAAAAAAAAGATATATTTTGCCAATTATTTCCATAAAAAATGAGCCTACTAAAGCAAAGCTTGAATTTAAAAAAAAGTTTTTTGCATAAACTTCAGTTTCGTATTGTTTATATTTGGCTCTTCTGTATGACGAGTTTGCCGACCACTGTTCTAGATAAGTTATAAGTTCTACTAAGTTTTTCATCTGCCAGTTAAAGTATTCTTAAATTCGATTCAGCCGTTCCATAGAAAAGATCAGACAAAAACAAGAGATGCTTCAATTTTATTTATATGTGTAAATTATCGCATAGTTACGTTACAGATAAACGTGTGTATGGAATTTTTTTAAGGAATGTACGTGTTTTTTTATTACGTGCGTGGGTGTGGTGACGCGCGAGTTGTTTTTGGTAAATGGCCGATGTAAAAAATTGAATGTACTGTTATGTGAGGTTTTTGGGACATTGTTTTCTCTTGTGATCGAAGCCATATGTACTATGATCTATATTTATAATAAGAATGTAAATCGCGTCTGTACATTTAAGATATTTATTTAAAATAATGTTGTAGGTGTCTAGCAATAAGTAATAAAACACATTTCAAACGTTTTTAGAAATGTCTGTCTATCCATCTGTCTGTCTGGTTATTTGAGCACTCATCACTGGTAAAGTACTGCGTTCACGATAAAACGTAACAAGAAAAGCATATCCTCGAAAAACATTTAATCTTGGTCTCATTAAAATCGGGTGACTATATTTTAAAAGTTATTGTAATTTTAATGATAACGCGACTTAAGTACGAGAGATAAGTGGTTAATAAATGGACTTAGTACATTCACATGACTTTATTAGTCATTTTTTTTTACATTAGGTTCCATACGGACTGAGTCGCGGATACGGCTATTTTATAATATAAATATTCTAGTACAGATTCAGATTTGTGCTACGAGCAAAACCGCTGACGATTGCTAGCTATAAACACTTTAATAATAATTGCCTTTTAATCGTCACTGTTAGTATTGCACATATTGAACAACTTGTTTCTAGATTCGAGTTTTTTTAACCTCACATAGTTGGGTTAATTAAAATAATAACTGTGCGGTACTAGATGCGAACGTATTTATTTTATGGTTTCTTTAAGAGTTTTTAGCGAGAGTTTCCGATTTGCCTCGGTCCGCTGATACTGCAATACGCACGATATTCGCAGAACAATCACTCGACGCCAAAGATATTAAAGTTAGAGTGAGATTATAGAGTCGATTATACATTATTAATCAAGTTACCTTGCAACACATTTAATATAAACAGATGTACTAACCGCTCGTGAGTTTATACGCTTTGAGAAATGAAAATAATACAAAATCGCCATCAGAGTCTGTATGTTACGTTGTGTTCGCATAACTCTTCTGAGAACTCTTCTTCTCTTCCGCGCAAGAGATTTGACCAATACATTATTAATCCTTATACAATCTTTACAAAATATAATTTTAATGAATATCGCAGAGGATATTATAGGTATAAAATTATGCGTAAAAATTGTGTGGCAAGTATCTTAGATTTTAATGAATTCTAAATTACATAGAGCCAAAAAGTTAACGAATAGGTCATTACAGGTGATGTTGACACTTGCGTGAAAATGAAGAGCATAATAGCCTATAAAACAAATGGAGCATAGATCGATATAAGAATTGAGTATGTTTCTTTTAGTTTTCCTTGTTGAAATAAATCTGAGGGTGGATCTAGTCCTCACACTAGTCTTTAGGAGCTACGCAGAACGATATACAAAGATAAAGTTTTTCTGACATAATGTCATAGAAGTACAATAGATGGCGTACTTATTGTTTCAACGAATATGTTTATTTTATACAGTTTAATGATGTTTTCAGATTAATATAAATACTGAACCCATGGAAATGTCTACGAAAAATATCATTATGCCTTTTGCAAAATGTGACCAACTGGTCATCTCATGTTTCAAGCTTAGTATGACTAGAAATAGTTTTTTATGTAATGGTGTTAGATTTTACAATAAAAAGCTCAAAAGAGATTATCGAATTGCTGAACTGAAAAATCAGGCACTATTTCAAGCGGGTTTTGATGTCAAAAGGCTACAATAGCGTGGATAAATATGTGAACGATAGTGATGTCTGGAATTGAGATGCCTCTCTGTGCACCAACTAAAAATGATTTTAACTTTAATGTATTATAAACTGCATACGTAAACTCGATCGAATTTCTTGCCGGTTCTTCTCGATGACTAGGTTGTTTATCCGAACCGGTGGTAGTTTTGACGTTCATAAGTGCTTTGTCAGGGCCTAAATTAAATAATAAATTTTTGATTTTCGACTTATGATTAACGATTAACGACTTCACATTAAAATAAAAAAAAATTACAAAAAAAAATAAACCGCCTTCGATGTGAAAAAATAATAAGGCACTAAAAAGCGAAAAATAACTAAATTATTAAATTAACCAAATTAAATAAAAAATATTGATATTCGTGCTACCTAATAATATATTAGAAGTCAATGCCAACCTAAATTCATATAATCTACATACAAAGTTTTGGTCCACTCTCGTGTCCCATGATGTACATCTGTATAGTATACATACTTTATTAGTACCTGCAACAAATTTGAAATGTAGGTTGGCATCGACTTCTAATATATTATTAGGTAGCGCGAATATCAATATTTTTTATTTAATTTGGTTAATTTAATAATTCAGTTATTTTTCACTTTTTAGTGCCTTATTAGTTTTTCACATCGAAGGCGGTTTATGTTTTTTGTATTTTTTTATTTTTTTTCAATTTTTAGTGTTCATAAATATATCTGGCTTCTAATGGGTATAATAAATCGGTTCCAATTTCACGAAAATACGTAGATACGAAGTGGTTGAAATTCAAATAAACGATATTTCACCCCCTTAGGGGTTGAATATTTTCTTCAAATTTATATGAGACCGTATTTGAATATAACCAATTCAAATAAACAAAGAATCTTTAAAATCGGTTCATAATTGACGGATATATCGATTAACATACATAAAAAAAATACATCCAACCGAACGTAGTAACCTTCTCCTTTTTCGAAGTCAGTTAATAAAAAAAAAAAACATCCAACCGAAAGTAGTAACCTCCTCCTTTTTCGAAGTCGGTTAAAAAATTAGAATTAAGAAAGTAAAGATATTTCATATTTCATGAGTAGCTAAGACCGCTTTCATCGTTTATTTTTACCATATATTACTCCGTAAGTCGGCGTATACTTTGTAGTTTTAATACTTCAGCCGACATAATGAAATAAGTCTTCGTCATCACGCGACCTGTAAAGTTGATTGTATGAATAATTGACAATTGGCAACTCGGAGTGGATTACAATTACATAGTCTCTGTCGTCTCTATAACGCTTTATGCTAGTTTACAATATCTTCGCGTAACATTTACACTGAACAAGTTAGTTTAAATATTTCTACAAGCTTTTATTGTGTACGAACGATTTTGAACTGTATTCTGTAATGTTTGCAAGATCGTTTTTTCTATCTTTGTTTTGGTAACATGTTAAATAATTGCAGTAATTGAATTGGTACTAATTGCAACACGCGCGGTATGTTTCCGATAACAATTACTATCACAACATATATATGACGGTATACTGATGATGTATGAAAATGTGTCTGTCTATATATTATACAATTTATAGAAAGAAAGGGTTATTTATTTTAAATATATGTGCGTATGTATGACATATATATGTCATGGTAACATATTATATATATTCCCGATAAAGCTTGAAATGCACACATAGCCAATCTGCAGATTGACTGATTCACTACGTTAATCAAGTATTTTCCGTTCTTACTAGCCGCCCATACTTATTTTTATAATAATTCCAACCTATCCTAACCTAGCATCTCGCTGGCATTACGATAGAAGTGACAGTGTATGTGTATCATCAAAATGAGAAATAAAACAATTTTCATCATTTTAACGCCGTCTGTAGGTTAACCGAATTCTGCACTTTACCCGTTACATACGATCTTTGAATACTGATATATTGTAACGATAATTTCTTATAGTTGAGAAACAGTTACTACGATTCCATTTTTTCAAACTGTTTTTAATAACAAATCGCTCGAATGTTTTTCATTTAGTCTGCAAGAAAATAATTGCTTTATGACTTGAAAGTAATCGTTCTATATTCTGTTAATTGATACATTTTAGTTGTAAATATTAATGTCTGTCCGTTGGTACTCAATAAAAGCAGTTTCGAACGCCCCGCTGACGGGTAAAAGGTAGAAAGTTAGTACGCAACGTATATTTTAAATGCGGAAATATCACTATTTTCCCCCACTCAAATCCTCATTTTTGTTTATTCGTATGTACCATTTCAAGTGTTTTTGAGGTAAACTGAAATATAATTTATTAAAAAAAAATTATATCACGGCGAAGACAAAGAGATGCACCTTGTCACCTAATGGTAAACAGTTATTGCAGCTTACATACGTTTTAGAGAAGCTTTACGTGCATTTTAGCGGCCCTTAGATACCTGTCCTGAAGAGTTCGTACTATGCATATTCCTGTGAGAAAACTCCTATGATTGTGAATATTTTGGTTCTAAAGTGTGAGGATAAATCCTCTGTTCTATAATTTCTCACAACTTATATAACAATACGAAATCTATTGAAATCTATAGTATATTTATAAAAAATCGAGGCAGTCTTTACTGTCGACAGAAGTGAAAACTCATAACAATGGAATTTAAACTGTGTTTTGAATTTTTAAATGAATTGTAATCTGAATTATTTACATGTCATAATTTGTAAATTTCATTTATTATCATTGGTCTCCCTTCCGCATCTATTGGCACTCCGAATAATAATTATATACAATCTCAATACAAAATATCAATATTAGATGTACACAGGCTGCTATACTACGAAATACGATCCGTCGTGTCACTAGCATGTCATGACGCGAAATTATAAATTTATCTCTTGTCAAAAAAAATGCCGCTCAACACGCCTAAAGAAGCTTTCACTTCAAAAATACAATAGGTAGGTGGTAGAGCCAAGCTGAAGCCATTACTGGTTTCAGCATGAATGGGTCAGCTCGACCGGGGTAGTACCACCCTCTCAGTGAAAACCGACGTGAAGTAACAGTGCTTGCATTGTTGCGTTTCGTTCGGTCAGTGAGAGCGCCGGAGACCCATCCAGTGTCTATGGACGGTGGTGATCACTTAACATCAGGTGACCCATCTGTTGATATAAAAAAAATGATCCTATGATATAAAAAAAAAGAAAACAAAACAATATAGTCGAGGAGACAAGGTAAACATTCGGGGCTGTTTGTGAGTTTACAATCATTAACAATTCCCACAACTCGTTTTTAAGCCATGAGAAAATTGATGCAAGCATATTATGGTTACCACAAAAAAATAAATGTAACATTTGTTTCATATTTTATTGGTATTAATACATTCGACCTATATAAAATTAAAATAGTAAATGAAAAAACAAACTGCATTATTTATATAAACTTTAAAAAGCAATTAACTTTTGATCTAATTAATTAATCTAAGAACACATCATAAATGACTTATATAGATCGACTTCATTAGAGAATTTGTTTTTTACGATCATCTCGCATTTTGATTGTGAGACTTTACTCTTAGGTATGGGTCGCACTGCGAAATAAAACAAATTTTACAAACAAAAGTACAAATTTTGATGTCGCTCACCATATTGTAAAATAAATAAGGGCGCGTTTAGTATTATAAGAAATCCAATTGCATGTTTTTGTTTCTATGTAATATCCAAAAAGAAATTACTATATAGATAGAGCCTTAATATTTTATGATAAGATTATTTTGAATGTCTTGAAGCCTTAAATGTATAAATTCAGCAATTATAACATATCTTTAAATGTCCTTTAGGAAAAAGTAAATCAATATTTTAATTGTGATATTCATTAATGAGACGTGCAAAAGTTTCTGTTGACAACTTTATACATTCCGTAAAAATCGCGACCAATTTCATTCGCAGTGAGTGTTAACATTCAAAACGCGGTATTGTATAGCGCGAAAAAAATCGCGCGGCGAGATTGCGCAGTGCTAACCTAACCCTTAATAGTATTGGGCAGTTTAAATGTTAAGGATGTACGTTATTAATATCTCAAACGTGCACTTTAGCGTAAATGTCATCGTGTTTGACATTGTTGTTCAACTTTAATTATTGATAACTAATTTAAAATTATTTATCTGTATCAATGTTTAACTTATATATATTGGTTTAGATTTATATTTAAAATATAGATTTATATATATATGTATAACATATTTGCTTGAATTAAACTCTGAAATGGCTAAACCGATTTTGACGAGATATTTACAGATAAATTGAGAAATCTTCAGCATTATCAAAGCTACAGAAAAAAGCCAATGGAATAAATGTGTTCTCTTTTGAATTTATATATGAATTATAGTGCGAATGACAATATTAAAATAATTTAATTAAAAAATTCAGAATTTGTTTATTGATATTATTAACATTAGTGTGACTTTCATATCTATTGGCACTCGGAGCAATAATCATATACATTTTTATAGATTCTATTAATCAATCCAACGTACGATGAGCTGCAAAATACCAATATTACATGTACACAGGAACCTATAATACACGTCGTTTGTCTGAAGCAAGCTGTGCAAGCGCAATACGACCGGTCATGCTTGCGTAGCACGTGATGACGCGAAATTATAAATTTATCCCCTGCCAAAAATGCCACTCTACTCGCCTAAAGAAGTTTCACTTTAATAATAACGCTTTCCCATAAGTACTAAGCAGTAATGATAAAATTTAACACTTGGCTATTTGAAATTTGGATATTTTCTGTTACCTAACATTTTTTAAGAACGAAACAATAATACACGTATAATATAGATACAGATAATATAAACAGAGTAGTGATTTTATAGCTTTGAAAAAAAAATCCTTGTAAAGTAGCCTTAAAAGCGGGTTTTTTTTTAATAGCTTTAGCATTTTAATTTATTGCCGTACAGAATTACATTGCCACACACTTTAATACCATCAAAGTTAAACCATTTAAAGTAGACACGCGAAGGTTTCGAAAAATATATCCTGAAGACATAAAGGTTATAAGATACTAGAGCAATTATTTCAAATAGAATTCGCACAGTGAAGCTCACGTTCTATTAAAACTAAACAAATTAAATGTTAAATATTATTTTTTCCTGTTTTTCACTTGAGGTCCATGGACCAAATAAATGTCTAAAACAACAACATTATATAAGCACATTAGCAGGCCCGGCAGATTTTGTCCAAGCTTGATAGTAAAAATAAATCCTAAAAGTCAATCATAGCCTCACCTATCGGGTCCAATTGTGAATCTAAACTATTCTTGAGTCCACCTGTACAAACTCGAAAAAATATCATCTAAATCTGTCCAGCCGTTTTGGAGTAATTCAATCACAAACACAGAGGCAGAAGAATCACTACATAGTATAAAAGAAAGTCCTCTGCTATGTCTGTCTGTCTGTCTGTTCGCGATAAACTCAAAAACTATTGAACGGATTTTCATACAGTTTTCACCAGCAGAGAAAGTGATTCATGAGAAAGTTTTAGATATATAATCTGTCAAGGTTTATTTTTATTATCAGAGCGGGATAACGTCCGCCGGACTCTCTAGTTATACACATAATAAAATTATAAAGCAGTTACTTTGTTCTGTAAAAGTAAAGTAAAATGAGTATACCTGTTGGGACTACGTTAGGCGCAGCAGTTACTAAGGCGTGACGTCAATCATAGATGACGTTCTTTTTGTCAGTTAATCGATAAGTCGCTCAAGACCATTCAGGTGTCAGTAATAAAGCCGTTTACTTTAATCAGCAGATACAGTAATACATTACTGATTTGTTTTTTCGAACTGACTATGCTATTGACCTAGCGAGGTCTTAACAGCTTCACCGGACTACTAAGGCGAGCGCTAAAGGCACTCAGCCGATTTTATTTGATAACTACCTAAAGGGTGCACGGCACACTTCGGCTTGGGCTGTTGCCTGATACATGTAATTCGCGACATATCTGAGCTACACTACTGAATATAGTTACGCATTGTACTTCAAGAAGTGAACGTTCCGACGCTCCGCGCGACAATAATCCCTCCCTCTCCATTTCGCTACACATTTTATAAGCTTGCTTGGTATTAGAGGGTAGGGCGTAATGTTTATGTTAGTACAAATACTTTTTAACGGGTAATTGCGCCGACATACCAAAACTAAAAAACTGTTTAAGCGACATCATTGAGGTCTTCTGTATTTTGATTGTAATTTAAAAGAAATTGTATTAAAAGACTGTAAACAACATTGAACGCTTGAGATTCGACTCTTGGTACGAACACAACCATAATGCAAACTTTTACTTCCTATACTTATGCGATATATTGTCCACAGAGAAAAAATTACAGATAAGTTGTATCTTAGCGAGCAAATATTATTAAAACCAATATATAACCATGTTACTATTGATCCGGCAGCGCTTCCGCTGCTGTAACTCATAACAAAGGAGCGCCTGTTCAGTTTATTCGATCGTCATCAACTCGACAGAAGTAGCGCGAAAGTAGCTATAAACATTAATGAGAGTAGTCGGCAATAATTTCGACACCCGCTTGCACAGTGTGGCACGTGCGTTAAGGGTCGGACGGAGACGTCGCCGCCTCGCGTGCCTGACCCTTAATTGCTGAACTTAGTACTGGGTTGTGTTTGCGCGTCGTGCCTCGTTTATATCTAGCCAGGAACTCGAAAATGCATTTGTACTTTCCACTGGCTCGTATAAAAAAAATAAGTACAAAGTAATTAAGTACCTCTTTTATCAATGTTTAGATCAACAATACACCTTTTTATCTAATACTATATTTCTTCACTTCGCACGTTCCTACACTTGTCTCATGTCTATGACACTCGTCTATCTCTCTTAGCATATAGTTTAGTTCTTCATTTTTCTCTTACTTGGCAAATATATGTTTGTGTTCTTTCTTACATCATATATATTGCGTTGTAAAACATTACTCGACACCTGACACTCGAGAGTTCAAATATATTGACTTTTGTTGATATGACATTTCTACTGTTTGGATTTCTGTAAGGGTGACGAGTTGTAATTCCTGTTAATAAAAAATAATAATCTTTGATAACACCACATTTTTTAATACTATAATTTGATACAAAACCAGTTAAAAATATACACCTCTTTTTAGGAGTAGCAATAATACTTTACTAATTCTCTTGCGAATTATACGATCATGTCAGTATTCAATTGTAATATTCAATTTGTATTGTAATATTCAATTGTCCATAGCAGTGATTGCAAACGAGGCATCAAAGTGAGTGCGTGCGTCGGATACTTACGCCGCTAAGTTTGTTGTACTAAATTGTGGTATTGTGTGAAATACATAGAGGAAGGTATCACCTCGCGAACTGTCTCGGCTCGATCGTATAACTTGAGGTCGAATTATATATGAAATTATGTTGAGAAATGATTGTTTTTACAACCCCTTTTATTAGTCATTCCATATTCAAGATACAACATGACAAATTTAGGGGTGTATATTTTTTTATGGCGTTTAGATTTTTACCAACTGGATATTCCAGTTACTTGTCAATATTACCTAGATTAAATCTTTTAGAAACCTGTTATTGCGAAAACTTTCTTATATGTATTTCTTTAATACCTTGTAGGTTTTACCGTTTGAACACAACCTCATGTGATAATGAATGACGATGTGGTCCAAGATGATAACCTAGAGAGGGCTGGCTCTACAACACACACCAACAAGTGCTCGGCGACAGATCTTCATCTTGAGGGTTATAGCTAGCCAGGCAGACTCAGATTAAGCCCTACTACCATGATGTTTTCCTCCGTACAAAGCACCGAATTAGTTGCTAGGATTCGAACCTTTAATGGTGGTAGAGCCACGCTGAAATAGTACCGGTTTCAAGCACGAATGGGTTGGCTCGCCCGGGGTTATTACTCTCTCATAGAAAACCGACGTGAAGTAACAGTGCTTGCATTGTTGTGTTTCGTTTTGTCAGTGAGAGCGCCGGAGGCCCACCTCCCCTCCATTCTCCTCTCTCCTCTCCCTCTCCTAAACCTTACCCCCAAACGTACTACGGTAACGCATTTGCGATTCCTCTGGTGTTTTTAGTGTCCATGGACAGTGGTGATCACTCAACAGCATGTGACCCACCTGTTCGTTTGTCACTTATGACATATAAAGAAAAACCTACGTTCATCGATGCGATGTCCGAACACGCTATCAACTCAACTTTCACTTTACACTCTTAGTATTTTTATCTATACTAATATAAAGAGGTAAAGTTAGTGAGTTTGTGACGTTGTAGGAGGTAACATCAGGATTTACCGATTTCCAAATTCTTTTACCAATGGACAACCACGTTATTTGTGAGTGCCATAGGCTATATATTAACTCGAAAAATGAAAAGACTTTTTTGTGGTAGTCGGATTTGCAAAGTAAATCGGAGACAAAACGGTCGAACGAAAACGTTTCTTACGAATGCTGCCTTAACGATGAGATATATATGATTGAGTTCTGGATAAAAGTTGTAGAGCTTGATAATGCCTACAAAAAAGTTACCGACAGCATATACTTTTATATTTAAGTCACAAAAAGTAATTTTATATAAATGTTTACCGCCAACGAAGTGGGTACGGGTCAGTTAGTATTTAATATATAAAAATCAATGTTTGTTTGTTCATATCTTATAAGCTGCCACATCGTTCATCTATCTATTAATGTTAGCTAATTACTTACACTAGTGGGAAGATTATAGCGATAGTACATTTAACGTACAATAGGTGAAGAGCGTGTTGTACCTAGATATGAATTTGAAGAAGCATGCAATTCTATATCATTTAATAATTTTACATTTGTTTAATTACAATTCAAAAAGCGAGTGTAATGCCGCAGAAATCAGGTAATATAATAAGTAATTTGGAATACATATAAATATTTTTGAAGCAAACTTCCAGAAAAATATGTCAAAATTATATCAATAAACGAATCGTTGGCATAATTTTTTCAAAAGATACTCAAATGGATATCATGAGGATCAGAAGAAAGTATCCTGTTTAATGTACACCAAAATTGGGCAATTTAATAATATTTTTATAATTTATAAGCTATGAATTATAGTGATATATAAGCTGTATCACTGTAAAGTTTTATTAAAATCTGTTCAGTAGATTTTCATGAAATACTAACAGGCAAAGACATCTATGCATCCTCATAAACTTTTTCATTTACAATATCATTAATATTAGGATGTAGATATATATGTAAAGTTTGAACTTTAAAATAATTTTATTATTTTATTTAATGGCTGAATAGAGTTACTTTCTCTAGACTGGTTGCCTTTTGTTATAATTGGATATTTCATTCCTTCAGCCATTTTAGGGCGTCGTAGGTAAGAATGATCAGGTCATCTGGAGAACCATTATATTTTCTTAGTGAGTATTTCTATACGATATGTCCTGTGGTTTGGATATCCGCTCCACAGTCACAGCGCGGTGAGTCAATCCATCTGCACCGGTATTTAAATTCTGCACACCACCCATGTCTAGTACGCAATCTGTTTAATTTTCACGATTGAAAATAATTAATTCAAAATTATGTACAAGAAGATCACTCCATAGTTTATCTACATGTAGTTTATTGTTATCTTTGATTATTTACATAACATATACATATAATTAAAGGCTGTTATTTGCAAAGGCAAAATAACAAACTATTATAAAGAACGCAGACATATTCCCTGTCTCCATAAATAACACATTCACGAAACTTTTCAAGTAATAAAATTCCATAAAGAAGGACAGGTGTTAAGAATATATAAACAGCCAGACGGTGGCGTGTCTGTGTCCCTTTAAGCTGTGTTATAGTCGTATTAACTACATTTAAAATAGTTATAATTGTTGTAATCTTTGAGGACATCGCTTTACAAATGTTATTTTGCCTCATTCAATAACTTACATTTGACAATGTTGAACAAAAAATGTAAAAATAGTACATACAATTTAAACCCTAAGAAGCAGTTACTCTCGTTATGGCAAAATTGTTGTTTATTACTAATCTATATATACTTTATTTATTTCAGTAATACCTACCCTGAATCATTATTATCATGAGCTTAGACAGAATTATACATGCTAATATCGTAACATTTTAAAGTGATATCTGGCAACCCAACCGACTTAGACAAGTTCTCATGTGTGTATGTACCTTAATCAATCTATCACCTTAAGTAACGCAAATTCCTTTTCAAAGGTTCTAGTGTATAATAAACGTACTTTAAGCCATATTTAAAAAAAGAAAATAATTCAAAAACGATTTGGTGCAACCCGTATGTATAAGAGATTACTGCGTCAGCACATTAGATTGAGCAACGGCACAGTCATCATTTACGAGATGTAATCTCTATTAGGCTGCCAAAGAAAAAGTAAGTCTTTTTAAAATTGTATTCAATTAAATTACAATCGAAAAATCACTAGCGCGCTTTTTTTAAACCGAAAACCCAAAACTCGTTACGACAGATCGTTGTTCAAGTTACTAAAATTTTGTTTTGTACTTCCTGTTTTGTGCATAACAATAATTTTCCAAATGTTGATTTTATTTTTAAAAAGAACATCTTCTATATAAATCTCGTACAATATTTTACAATAAATTTGTTCAATTTGAAAAACTATTTCCGAAAAATCGGAATTTCAAATACGAAGATTTTTTAGAAGCCTATAAATTGACTAATGAACATTTTAGAAACCTTCTACTTAAGATTGTGATAATTCAGCACATTCAGCAAATAGCTGATAATAATAAAATATGTATTTTTGGCCATTTAATTGTCATCTATTTTACGTACGATTCCATAAAGCCAATATTTAGTCGTTTTACTCTTGATTTTATCTATATCACAAGTGTTTTGAATGTTTGTTTATCTTATAAATTCCTTTCCACTATATAAATATATAAAAAGTTGTGGTGGCCGAGCGACTTGACCGGTGGAATATCAATCTCATATCCGCAAGTTCGAACGCCGGTATTTACCAACGAATTTTTCACAACACTATCGGCTGACGGTGAACGAAATCATGAGGGAACCTGGATTAGAGAAATGTTCTGGTAGTACCATAGAACTGTGGATTTCTAGGAGTTTGATATCGCCAATACGCCGTGAACTAAGCCCATACCTTCCTTCGGGAAGAGTCCTATGACCAGTGTGTCTCTTACAGGTTGATGAAGATGAACTAAGAAGTCCAAAGGTTCTTGTATTTACTACTGTATTGGAAAGCTGTAGAATTACCTCGCGGCCAACATGTTACATTCCACTTACGATATCGGGTATTTTAGACGATTGTTTTTATTATTATAGATCGAAGTTTAGACAATTCGAGACAGTACCGTCCATAAATAAATAAATAAAAATAAATACACATGTTTAATTCATTAACTGTGTAGTGCTAGGTATTGACATAAAATTTAATAAATCTATAGTCCAGGATCTACGGTCCATTTTTGCACTTGATTACTGTCAAGCTAATTTTCCGTGAGTAGATTCGTTTCGACCAACGTCCAACAATTTCCTGTGCGAAAATTCTTGATTGTAGTAGCTAACAGAGGTAGCAACGGCAAAATATGTCGATTTGATGATTCTCAAAAATTGAGAACAGTTTGAATCTTATGATTATACAGATATGGTTGTAAATGTTTTTGAGTATTTCGTTAATAGTATAAAGTTCGTGTTTTAACATGTAGATTTGGAAATATGACGTCACAAAATTTAGGACCGCTCCGACTCCCTTATCGTGTGAAGTTATTTATGAATGGTCTCTAATGGAGTTGATAGTACATACCAAATATTAAATCTTCACGTCAGTAAAATAATTTAGATATAGCAAATAATCGTTCCGACTCTTAGTGGCAGCATATTCGTACATAACATTGACGTTTCACATCTGCCAGGCGTCTCGTGACGGCTCAGTTTTGTTTAGTTAATTAATCTATACTAATATATAAAAATCCAAATAATAATTAATTTAAGCACAAGTAAAAAAAAATACTTAAACATAAATTAAATTTATGGCAAGCTTGGAGTTCAATTATCTTGTTCACTCGCCATATACCATATTTTTACAGGGAATGATTACAATCCTGCTTTTCGTAAGGAAAGGAAAAAAGTAACCTTTCAGTATCTTTAAGAAAAAAAAATCAAGAGGCTTTTATTCAAGTCCTACGTATTGAAAATATGGCATTAACAACATCGAATGAGGTAGTTCAAATTATTGAAGAGTATATTATGCAGAGTGTATTCATTAAAAACAAAAATTGATATCAACAAAGGACGGTATGAGTAAAAAATGACAATTCTTGTCGTGTGATATATACCTGTTTTCTTGTAGGACATCGTTTGATTTGAGCAGAAAACACACTGACCTATTATGTAATATTTTTGTCCTATAGTTAGTTATGAGAAAAATGGTCTTGTGGTATCAACAGTTTCTGAGCGTAGGACGGGGATAACGTACCACGCCATTTCTAGGAAAATATGACGGTACAATTATAATATGTAAAGTTTGAACTTTAAAATAATTTTATTATTTTATTTAATGGCTGAATAGAGTTACTTTCTCTAGACTGGTTGCCTTTTGTTATAATTGGATATTTCATTCCTTCAGCCATTTTAGGGCGTCGTAGGTAAGAATGATCAGGTCATCTGGAGAACCATTATATTTTCTTAGTGAGTATTTCTATACGATATGTCCTGTGGTTTGGATATCCGCTCCACAGTCACAGCGCGGTGAGTCAATCCATCTGCACCGGTATTTAAATTCTGCACACCACCCATGTCTAGTACGCAATCTGTTTAATTTTCACGATTGAAAATAATTAATTCAAAATTATGTACAAGAAGATCACTCCATAGTTTATCTACATGTAGTTTATTGTTATCTTTGATTATTTACATAACATATACATATAATTAAAGGCTGTTATTTGCAAAGGCAAAATAACAAACTATTATAAAGAACGCAGACATATTCCCTGTCTCCATAAATAACACATTCACGAAACTTTTCAAGTAATAAAATTCCATAAAGAAGGACAGGTGTTAAGAATATATAAACAGCCAGACGGTGGCGTGTCTGTGTCCCTTTAAGCTGTGTTATAGTCGTATTAACTACATTTAAAATAGTTATAATTGTTGTAATCTTTGAGGACATCGCTTTACAAATGTTATTTTGCCTCATTCAATAACTTACATTTGACAATGTTGAACAAAAAATGTAAAAATAGTACATACAATTTAAACCCTAAGAAGCAGTTACTCTCGTTATGGCAAAATTGTTGTTTATTACTAATCTATATATACTTTATTTATTTCAGTAATACCTACCCTGAATCATTATTATCATGAGCTTAGACAGAATTATACATGCTAATATCGTAACATTTTAAAGTGATATCTGGCAACCCAACCGACTTAGACAAGTTCTCATGTGTGTATGTACCTTAATCAATCTATCACCTTAAGTAACGCAAATTCCTTTTCAAAGGTTCTAGTGTATAATAAACGTACTTTAAGCCATATTTAAAAAAAGAAAATAATTCAAAAACGATTTGGTGCAACCCGTATGTATAAGAGATTACTGCGTCAGCACATTAGATTGAGCAACGGCACAGTCATCATTTACGAGATGTAATCTCTATTAGGCTGCCAAAGAAAAAGTAAGTCTTTTTAAAATTGTATTCAATTAAATTACAATCGAAAAATCACTAGCGCGCTTTTTTTAAACCGAAAACCCAAAACTCGTTACGACAGATCGTTGTTCAAGTTACTAAAATTTTGTTTTGTACTTCCTGTTTTGTGCATAACAATAATTTTCCAAATGTTGATTTTATTTTTAAAAAGAACATCTTCTATATAAATCTCGTACAATATTTTACAATAAATTTGTTCAATTTGAAAAACTATTTCCGAAAAATCGGAATTTCAAATACGAAGATTTTTTAGAAGCCTATAAATTGACTAATGAACATTTTAGAAACCTTCTACTTAAGATTGTGATAATTCAGCACATTCAGCAAATAGCTGATAATAATAAAATATGTATTTTTGGCCATTTAATTGTCATCTATTTTACGTACGATTCCATAAAGCCAATATTTAGTCGTTTTACTCTTGATTTTATCTATATCACAAGTGTTTTGAATGTTTGTTTATCTTATAAATTCCTTTCCACTATATAAATATATAAAAAGTTGTGGTGGCCGAGCGACTTGACCGGTGGAATATCAATCTCATATCCGCAAGTTCGAACGCCGGTATTTACCAACGAATTTTTCACAACACTATCGGCTGACGGTGAACGAAATCATGAGGGAACCTGGATTAGAGAAATGTTCTGGTAGTACCATAGAACTGTGGATTTCTAGGAGTTTGATATCGCCAATACGCCGTGAACTAAGCCCATACCTTCCTTCGGGAAGAGTCCTATGACCAGTGTGTCTCTTACAGGTTGATGAAGATGAACTAAGAAGTCCAAAGGTTCTTGTATTTACTACTGTATTGGAAAGCTGTAGAATTACCTCGCGGCCAACATGTTACATTCCACTTACGATATCGGGTATTTTAGACGATTGTTTTTATTATTATAGATCGAAGTTTAGACAATTCGAGACAGTACCGTCCATAAATAAATAAATAAAAATAAATACACATGTTTAATTCATTAACTGTGTAGTGCTAGGTATTGACATAAAATTTAATAAATCTATAGTCCAGGATCTACGGTCCATTTTTGCACTTGATTACTGTCAAGCTAATTTTCCGTGAGTAGATTCGTTTCGACCAACGTCCAACAATTTCCTGTGCGAAAATTCTTGATTGTAGTAGCTAACAGAGGTAGCAACGGCAAAATATGTCGATTTGATGATTCTCAAAAATTGAGAACAGTTTGAATCTTATGATTATACAGATATGGTTGTAAATGTTTTTGAGTATTTCGTTAATAGTATAAAGTTCGTGTTTTAACATGTAGATTTGGAAATATGACGTCACAAAATTTAGGACCGCTCCGACTCCCTTATCGTGTGAAGTTATTTATGAATGGTCTCTAATGGAGTTGATAGTACATACCAAATATTAAATCTTCACGTCAGTAAAATAATTTAGATATAGCAAATAATCGTTCCGACTCTTAGTGGCAGCATATTCGTACATAACATTGACGTTTCACATCTGCCAGGCGTCTCGTGACGGCTCAGTTTTGTTTAGTTAATTAATCTATACTAATATATAAAAATCCAAATAATAATTAATTTAAGCACAAGTAAAAAAAAATACTTAAACATAAATTAAATTTATGGCAAGCTTGGAGTTCAATTATCTTGTTCACTCGCCATATACCATATTTTTACAGGGAATGATTACAATCCTGCTTTTCGTAAGGAAAGGAAAAAAGTAACCTTTCAGTATCTTTAAGAAAAAAAAATCAAGAGGCTTTTATTCAAGTCCTACGTATTGAAAATATGGCATTAACAACATCGAATGAGGTAGTTCAAATTATTGAAGAGTATATTATGCAGAGTGTATTCATTAAAAACAAAAATTGATATCAACAAAGGACGGTATGAGTAAAAAATGACAATTCTTGTCGTGTGATATATACCTGTTTTCTTGTAGGACATCGTTTGATTTGAGCAGAAAACACACTGACCTATTATGTAATATTTTTGTCCTATAGTTAGTTATGAGAAAAATGGTCTTGTGGTATCAACAGTTTCTGAGCGTAGGACGGGGATAACGTACCACGCCATTTCTAGGAAAATATGACGGTACAATTATATAAATATTAACTAATTAAAAAAAATAATCAGCTGGTTAGTAATCATTTTTGATGACCTCATTATCGATACAGGAACCGTTGGACCGTCATTGGAAGGAGGGAACCGTTTAATCAAACCATACATTTTGTAGGACAAATATTTTTTCAAATAATTTAGATAATTATGTGCCTGATGGTAAGCACAGTACAAGCCAAAAACAATGGAGACCACCGGGTGACACTATCCATCGCCGGTCGCCGCTGTCATGCCTGCCTGCGAAAAGCTGGATATGCACAGGCTGATCCCGAAACGCGACCCGCAGAAGCGAATCACTATGACGGGCTTTTTCGCCATATACATGGTGGTTGCGACCCAGTCGGGCTGTAAAACCCTACCACCCCGCTTTCGCTATTGCCCCGTTCGTTATTCAGCAGGGTGCTGCACCACGTGCAGGTGAGGTTGGCTTGGGTGTCTCAAGTCTTATCATGTTATTCGACGTTATCTTGAGATTAAAAAAACCCAGTTACTAATACATTTTTAAGAATTATCAAATCGACATATTTTATCGTTGCTACCTCTGTTAGCTACCACAATCAATAATTTTCGCACAGGATATTGTTGGGCATCTCATCTAAACGAAGCTACTCACGGAAAATTAGCTTGTTAGTAATCAAATGCAAAAATGGATAGTAGATCCTGGACTACTAGCTTATATGAACCTCTTCGGGCTTCTTCTGGTAAAAGCCTCCTCCAGATAATTCCACCCGTCGCGAATTTATACGATGTCTATTAGATATTTCCCTTATATACCCTTAGATATTTCGTAGTAACTTCGCCGAGCTATTATTCCGAAATACGTGATAAGGAAGTCGACGCTATAATTGCTTATTATCTTTGACGTGGAAATTTCCAAAAGAAATTAAAAAAAAATGTTATTATAATAAAGAAATAAAATGTCACCGGCGTTCCAGTGTTAGTGAGAAGAAAAACCCCGAGTAACACGGAAACGTCTCATTCGTGTATCCAAAAATGCACTACAACTTGTTTCATCCAATTCAAAAGTGTCCTCAAACCTTTACTATGTCGTTGAGAGTTGTGCCGTTTTTCTTTTGAACCAAATTGTATATACTTACGCGACATCGAGGTGAACGCACTCTCATTAAAGTGACTGTAAAATTTATATATATACATCGACCGTTTAGTTGAGAGAGGAAAGAGTGAGTGCTGGAGTCGAGAGTCGATGGATATGTCATTGCGTGTCGCATTACGGGCCGGTCCTAGGGTTGCCTCGGTCTATAATTGTATATTTTGGAGTTGTTTAGCAGGATCTTGTCTTTCATGAAGTGAATTTTATATGTTATGCATAATCTTGTGTTATTTGACTCTATATATTGTATCGGTGGGTTTTTACGTAATATAGTTATTGTGCATATAATGGTGATATAGCCACGCTGAAACTATTACTGGTTTCACCACGAATGGGTCGGCTAGTCCGGGGTAGTACCACCCTCTCATAGAAAACCGACGTGAAGTAACAGTGCTTGCATTGTTGCGGTTTGTTCGGTCAGTGAGAGCGCCGGAAGCCCACCTCCCCTCCCCTTTCCTCTCTCCTCTCCTTTCCCTTCCCTAACCCTTCCCCCCAAAGGGTGGCAACGCACTTGCAACTCCTCTGGTGTTGTTAGTGTCCATGGACAGTGGTGATCACTTAACATCAGGTGACCCATTTGATCGTTTGCCATCTACGACATAAAAAAAAAATGTTATAAATGTTAATATAATACCACGGAGCATTAATTCTGATATGTCCTAAAAACTCCCTAGAAAGTTCTAATAAGAGGATCGCCATCTTATCAAAACATTGAAATTATCGCAAAACTCTCGTAATATTGTTACCTACAACGTACACTATACTGCCATTACAATCTATAAAACTCATTCTTCACATATCTAATTGTTGGTTGTATAAAAACAAGTGTTACGAAAAAAAAACCGGGTTTGTCATAAAGCCACACAATAGAAGTGAAACTTTTATATTACACGGAAACATTTTAATGGAAAAAATACAACAAAAACCCAACGTCACCCGTTGTTCCTAAACGGTCACCAACCCAAGTATTGACCTCGCTGGACGTAACTTATCGGTGTCTTCAATACTCTACCCGACACAGTATTTATCCCCACCACTTTTCGTCACTCAAAAAGGATGCCGCGAGAAATGTTAAAGTCCTCGTAAAAAATGTTTTACTCCGTAAAATTCCGACGGCACTTCGACAACCCTAAGGTCGCCGACGCTAGTAGAGCCCTTCGTGTCGTTTTATTTTTTGTTATTTTGTCAAATTGTAACTGAAATAAAACTGGAGTGTGTGTGTAATAAAAATACGATCGGTACTGTTATTGCACCGTTACAGGAATAGTGTGCCGCCGCCCGTCGCTCGGGTGTGCTCACACTTGTCGCGACCCCCGACCGCGTTCATTACACCACACGAACACGTGGTCAGCGTTCAGCGGATTTACTTTTCAAGTATTGAATAATATATATACATCAATACACATTTTATAATAGCAAAAATCAATATATAAATAAGTAGGTTTTTTTTCTTGTTTATCTTTATTAAACTGAAAACAATTCTTTTAATATATTTTTTTAACTTTTACCTATCTATACCTATATTAAGAATAACGTGGCTTACTGGATATTTACTGGATACTTATTGGATTTTTCTGAAAAAATAATGTTGCAGGTGTCTAGGAATAAGTAATACTCATTTCAATCGCTTTTAGAAATGTCTGTCTGTCTGTTTGTTTGTACAAGCATCACTGGTAATGTACTAGGTGTATGATAAAACGTCAGCAAAAATCATAAAACATATCCTCCAGTAACATTAAGTTTTTGTTTCATTTAAATCGGTTAACTTTGTCAAAAGTTACTGTAATTTTAATGACGAATACAAGTAAATGGACTTAATACATTCATATAATTTTCATAATCACTGTTTTTTTTTAGATTAGGTTCTACACAGACGAAGTCGTAGGCACAGCTAGTGTTAAATAATTCGAAGCACGGACTAAGTTTATTCGATGTGCATTTACACTCTTGCCGGGAAAATTTGAGGCCTGTCTGAAAAATACCGCCGTTTTGTGAATTCTGTTACCAGCGGCAAAACACCGACGCCGAGGCCTCTTTGTCACAGATCTTTGTTTTATATATTATGTTTTTTAAGCTTTCTCCCTGTGCGTCTATAAATATTTTTCGTGTCATTTGAAATTAAAATGATTTGAATTAAACAATCTTTATTCATTTTAGTCCCTGTATGAGCATTTCTATAAAGATCTTTTTACCCTTTATAGGTTCTTTGAGTATAATTTCTCTTGATATTAAATGACAGTTTTGCCTAAAATAGCAACAAGTTCAATCTAGAGGAGGGCTAACTCTCGAGTACAGTTACTGGAATATACTGGATGAATAACGACATAATTCCAACTTAAGAGTGCTAGCTAACCAAACCGTGTTGTAATTTTACTAAGATGGTTCCCTTCACCGAAAATTCCAGCCCATGGCAGAGTTCGAACTTATGTCTAGCGACGCTATGGCTGAAAACACTATTGTCATCTCTATGACGTCTTTTTGTGTTTATGTACGACAAACAGGCAGACGGCCTATCTGTTGGTATATAGTTACCGATGTTTTATCGGCAAATGTAAAACACACTATAAGCTTAGAAAGACAGCCATGAAGTGGCCGGAAAGCACCTAATTTCACTAGAAAATATTGTGCTTCTGATCTGATCCTGAGCTTGGAAATAGTACAAAAGAAAGATTTTTGATTTCGATATAGTATATCCTAATATCCAAAGCGAAAATACAATATCACCGTATCGTTTTTATTATTAATATTTTTTTGTAAATCTGCTCGCATTCTGAAATTATAATGCTATATTACCTCCTTTCTTTTATTTTATATATGGTGACCAATCTTTAGCCGATTATTACTGCCATTTTCCAATAGGTAAAATGATATTACAAGTTTCTTGTGGTCATTACAAAGTAATTATATATTTGGTCGTTGTAGAAAATATCACCATTATTGTAACAGAGAGGCGTTTAAATAAACATTTAAAAAACAATTCGTAGTTAACTCACTTTTTTTCTAAAATATTTTTAAAATTAATCTAAATGCAGACGGAGTAACAGTATAATGTACTACAATAATTATCATAAAACTGAATTATGTCGCAATGTCACCGATAGAACTAACTACATTTATAAAAATAAAATAACGTAAAGTGAAGAAAGCATTTTTTTCTTAAATAAATTAAATCGTTTTTATTAAAGCCATTACTTACTTCATTTTACTTCACTTATCATCTATGTTTGGAGACTAAGTTTTTCACACGTTTAAATCAAAAAGAAAACAACAATTCTTTTTTTTTTCTTATCTGCAGACTCTCGGTCCGCACCTTTTTTTTACTATCGTTTTATTTAATGTGTAAGTTAAAAACTAGTTTAGACGAATCATTAAAGACTAAGTTTCAGGAATTCGGTATCTTAACTCTGCCCTCCCAATATATTCTTGATAATTTAATGTATGTCCGCAAAAACTTAGATATGTTGGATCTAGTAAAATACCAGCATAATTAAAATACTAGAAACAGCAACAAATCGGTAATTCCATGCTTCAGGCTCACTAAGTCCAAAAACAGTTTTTTAGGTAATAGTGTTAGGTTTTATAATAAAGTCCCAAAACACATTACCGATTTGCCTGATAGTGAGTTCAAGAACCATGTCAAGCGGGTTTTAATATCTAAAGGCTATTATAGGGTGGATCAATATGTGAACGATTGTGACGTCTGGAAATGACGTCCCTCTCTGTGCATCCACTAATAACGAATGTAAATATTGATGTTAGGTACTGTAAAAATATATGACATGAAAAGACAAACCAGATCGAGTTTCTTGCCGGTTCTTCTCGATGACTGGGCTGTTTTCCGAACCGGTAGTAGCTTTGACATTCATGAACGCCTTCTCAGGGCCTAAATTGAATAAAGGATATGTTGATTTTGATTTTGATTGTTATTACAATATATCTTTGTTATTACAACAATTCTTAACTATCGTAGTTTTGATTATATTAGAGTAGCTGTTGAATCGAACGTATTCTTCTCGCTACGTTAATTTACTTTCTGATAAAACTCAAAAATCGGCAATTTTGTGTTACGTAGTAACTTCTTTTTTTATTAAAGGTGCGGTATATTTATAAAAATATGTATGATGAAAACATATCCCAGATCGAGTTACTTGCCAGTTCTTCTCGATGAGTGTCTTGTTTTCCGAACCGATGCTAGTTTTGACGTTCATAAACGTCTTCTCAGAACCTATGTTAAATAAAATATTTTTGGTTTTGATTTTGAAGCCGCTAGCTCATGTACCTTACTAATATCTATATATATAATAAGAATGTAAATCTAAAGTATCTGTACATTTCGATTTTCTTGAAAAAAATTGTTTCAGGTGTCTAGGTATAAGTAATAAAATACATTTCATTCATATTTAGAAATGTTTGTATGTCTGTCTGTTTGTATGAATACGCATCACTGCTAAAGTACTGAATTCACAATAAGACAACATCAAAAATCATAATGCATATCTTCTTTTCTCTTATCAGTCTTTATTTTATTAAAATCGGTCCACTCTATCAAAAGTTATTGTAATTTTAATGACGACGCGGCGTAAGTACGAGAGTAAAGTAAGTAAATGGACTTAATACATTCAGGTGACTTTATTAATCGCTGCTTTGTACATAAGGTTCCACGCGAACGAAGTCGCGGTCACAGCTAGTTATAAATACGAATGTACGTTTTTTTTATTTGTTTGTTACTCTTTCACGCTATGACTACTGACCCGATAATTATGAAATTTAGCTTACGCCTTGATACGGGAAAGGGCCATAGGACATCTTTCATCTGGAAAACAAGTACTATTTCTGAGGGAGAAGTAAAATCCATATTAATGCAAGTGAAACAGCGAGTAAAAGCTAGTCAGAATTGGCGATACGTAAACGACACTGGTATGCGTAGGTCTGCCCTTCCATTAATCCCAATAGACAAAACAGATTGTCTTAAATTTCAATTTAAAAAAAATCTTGGCATACGTTTGTGCGCACTTAGGATTTTTACGGTCGACAAGAGTTTCATTCTTGCTATGCCCGGTTTAATTCTATTCGACTTTCATAAAAATCCGTTGAGTAATTTTTGCATCAGAGTGAAAGATCTACATTTTCATAGATTTTCGTTTATAATATTAACTAGCGGGCCCGGCAGACGCTGTCCCACCCTGATTATGAAAAAATCCTTGACAAATTATTTACTGAAACGTTCCTCATCAATCCGTCTATCCACCGGTGAAAACCGCATGAAAATCCGTTCGGTAGTTTTTGAGATTATCGCGAACAGACAGACAGACAGACGCGGTAGGGGACTTTGTTTTATACTATGTAATGATAGGATATTATTACAGAATTATCTATATTAATATTATAAAGTTAAAGAGTTTGTTTGCTTGAACGCGCTATATCAGAAACTACTGGTCTGATTTGAAAGATTTTTTCAGCGTTAGCTACCTCATTCATCTATCATCACGCTAAGACTAATAGGAGCTGAAAACCAATGAAGAATGAAGAAATCTTACATCACTGCGACAACATTACACATATCACTTCCACACACGTGCACGCATACACGCTTACACATGCAAGTGGAAGGGTTTTATCTTTTTTCCCTTATCAAACTGAAATAGTTTAGAATATTATCCGATACGAAATACATATAAGAGTTGTTGAGTTATGTATGCTTGGTACACATATATGTTTCAACAACTCATATATGTATGAATAGTTAGCTTAGCTTAGGTTAGCTTACATAGGTCGCGAATTGCATGTATCAGGCAACAGCCAAAGCCGAGGTGTGCCGCGCACCCTTGAGCTAGTTGTCAAAATAAAATCGGCTGAGTGCCTTAAGCGCTCGCCTTAGTAGTCCGGTGAAGCTGTTAAGACCTTGCTTGATCAATAGCGTAGTCAGTTCGAAAAAAAAAACAATGAAGAAATTTTCAAAATAGTTTTTTTTCCTTTTGAGAGCTTCCGCTGCTTGTTAACGTTAGCCCAGAGTAAGTTCCACGCGTTGCACACGTATGAAACGATTTTTGACAAAACTAATAAAATTAACGACAGCAGAAAAAAGGTGCACACCAGGAGTCTGCAGAAAAACTGCCAACCCAATACGAGTGGCCTCAAAGCTGTAATCCTTTAGCGTCAGTTATACATAGCTATAAGTTCTAGTGACCCTTTAAAATCAGATGAACTGCAAGCCTGTTTTCTTTTTATAACATACTAGCGGACCCGGCGAACTTCGTTTCGCCTAGAAGTCGAATGTCAAATCATCGTCAATAGTCACAAAACCGACCAAGAGAGAGTCGGAGAGTTCTGAACAAAATTTCGTCAATCACAGATTTTTTGTTTTAAATTGAATGACGTTGACATTCGTTACGCGCGTTTTTTAAAATATGCAAAATTAAATGTATATTTTTCAATCTTTCTGAGAGATTTTCTTAATATTTGTTTCTGTAAGAACCTTGTACAGAGTATTAGAAAACTACAAAAAAAAAATAAGCCAAATCGGTCAAGCCGTTTTCATGATATGTCGTGACAACGGAAAACGGGTTTCATTTTTATATATATAGATACTAGCGGGCCCGGCGGACGTTGTCTCGCCCTGATAATAAAATAAAATCCTAGAATCAGAACGCAGCGCCACCTATCGGGTTCAATTGTCAATCTGAACCATTCTTGAGTCCACTGGAACACAAATAAACACGGCTTAACTTGTTCCGATATTTCCAACAGTTATCGTTATATTTCAACCAAATTACATAAAACCTTCCTCACGAATCACTTTATCTACTGGTGAAAACCGCATGACAATGCATTCAGTAGTTTTTGAGTTTATTGCGAACACACAGACAGACGTAGCAGAGGACTTTGTTTTATAATATTATGTAATGATAAGATATTCCTCGTCACAGTTTTAAACTGCGGCCCTTGGTTAGTAAAGCATTGGCAAATGATATAGGTGTCTCAAGTGCTTGGTGCTATTATAATTTCAGTGATATTTCCTAAATTAACTTTTATAATACGCATTAAATTTACACATTCCTTTGTTTAGAACTTACAGACATACAGATAAATTCCAATAAACAACTGCTAAGTGTTTATGGCTGAATATTATTACATGTTTAATGCGCATAGAAATGGGTAATATATTTTTTTATAACACACAGACATTACAGTTCTATTTATATATTTAGATTACAGTATGTATCTGGCGTAAAGAGCGGCCATTTTATTTAACTGAATATATGTTAATCCCTTTTATTTGTACTTTTATACAAAAGAATATATTAGAAAACTCTCATTGGTGACATAATGCGCACGATAAGCTCACTACGCGTGCCAATGCGACATAAAAATACATATAAGACTAGTTCATGTCGATGGCATTGCTCGCGTAGTCTATAGTTATATTTGTAGAAAAAAAAATACATTTTATGTAAAATTAATTTGTTGTTAAGTTGGATTTTTGCGATGAAAACTTCTTTAGGTGCGTTGAGCGGTATTTTTGACAAGAGATAAATTAATAATTTCGCGTCATGACATGCTACGTAAGCATGACCGGCCGTATGGCGCTTGCGCTGCTTGCGTCAGACTAGCGACGCTGTAGTATAGCGGCCTGTGTACCTGTAATATGCATATTTTGCAGCTCATTATACATTTGATTGATTTATAGACTATAAAAACGTAAATAATTATTGCTTCGAGCGCCAATAGATATGAAAACCACACTGATGTTAATAATTTCAATAAACAAATTCTGAAATATAAATAATTCATTTAAAAAATTATAATATATATAATTATAATATATAAACAGTATATAAACAGTTATTCCATTGTTTTGAGTTTTCACTTCTGTCGGCAGTCCTTACGACTACCTAGATTTTTTTTATAATTAAGGCACGACAACGTCTGCCTGGTCCGCTAGTAAGCTATTATTGAAGATACTTTTAAAATCAATTAAAATATAACGACAAGTGACAAGTAAGTAGGTTTAAATGTCATAAACTTTTACAATTACACAGATAATGTCATCGTTTAAAAAAATTTGCAAGTTTAACAACTATAATGGTAATAGAGAATATTAAAATACCTTTCAGGTAAATGTTAATATATACCTAATTTGGAATCCAAATGTCCATATATGTGTGGGCATCATTTTTATATGAATATTTACTTGAATAATAACGTTATAGCATCGTCTTATAAAACTCGCAAATCTAATAGCCCCCAGTTACCATATATGGGATTTGTTCAAACTACAAGAACTATACGAAACCGATTCTAATGTCCGTACGGGCAGACATGACTGGGGTTACCAGTACTAAAATTCTGAATTACGGGGAAGACTTAGCTAAGAGACGTTAGGGAGTTTTTGCCGGGATTTTGTAATTACATATAGTGGTTTTTATATTCTATTCACAATCTTGTGTTATTTTGTCGTATTGGTGGTGTTTTACGAAATATAGTTTGGTTATCGTGCAGTAGTAAAGTGTATGGAAAATAATACCACAGAGTATGGATTCTGGCTTACCACAAAAAGTCCCTAGAAAGTTCTGACAAGATGGCCACCATCTTGTTAGTTCATTAAAATGACCGCAAGAAATTTTTAAAAATTTTTAATATCATACAATGACAATATTAAATATAAGAAGATTTGTTGCAAAATATATAATAAAGAAGAGAGGGTAATATAATATTTGTGTAACTGATTTTATATCGTATTTTGAAACTATATAATTCCAGAATGCGACTAGATTTCTTCGAAATTGACTATATATTGTATTTACGTATGTCTCTTGTTTTCACATATCTAATAGGTTTTTTTAAAATTAAATCGACATCAAAAAACTTCCTGTCGTACTATTCACAGGTTTAGAGTTCCTATGTTGTTGTATGGTATTGTAACACGGAGGCCAATTTATTTATAGTGAAGTTAGGTATGTTCCAATGACCACGTTTAAGCCTCTTTCTAAGCTTATGGTGTGTTATTTCCACCTCAATCACCAATTACTATAAGGAGAGATTGTAATCAAACGCTATCTATATAAAAACACTCCTTTACAAGTACCCTTAAAATGGATATCTATTAGAAAGGATGGCAACCCTAAACAAGACGGCCGGACAAGACGAATCTTTCCTTTTGCCGTATTTAATTATATGACCGTCTAAAATAGATCTTGGTGTGTCGTTCACCCGGGGACATATTCGGTTAAATGTTTTTAGTCTGGTGTATATAGGTACGCGATACTAATGACGTTTAAGTATAGCTTATAGTGTCGCTTGTTTGAAGATTCGAATGCTGTTAATACAATGAACGCTTTTGACATAAATTTTACGAAAAAACTATGTTATTTCATTTAGATATGATAACTTGATATATAAATTTAATTTAGATATTTATAATTAGCTAATTTGACACGTGGCTGTTTCGTTCAATTTCCTTTGCTTTAAATTCATAGTTTGGCGGACTTATAGTCTGTGAAGTATATTTTTGAATTATTTTACCATATTATATATAACACTATCTGACCCGCGCAACTACGTCTGCGCCAAATAGGTTCCAATTTTATTTCCAGGCGCGAAAAATCTTAAAAAACCTAGAATCCTATTGTAGCCACACTTACCGGGTCCAATAGCGAATGCAAATTATCCTATATATATTGGCAAGAAATGTTTTCCCAGTATTCCCTGGGTTGCTCCTGTGGCCCTCACCTCCACGCTCCATTTACTATCCTCGCAACAACGCACAACAACAACAGCTGCCTAATATACCTTTCTAATAGTGTAAGAATTTTCAAAATTACTCACAAAGTACAACTTCAACTTTTTAATATTGTTTCATAGATACGAATTCTACCAGTGTTAAGTCAGTCATGGGAGAGTCACTTTATAGGTAGTATTATTTTTGTTTTACATAATTTAGTTCTTCCAGATAAGGCCTTTCAGATACACAAAGACAAACACAACAGACACACTTACAAACATCATGCCTTAAATAAATATATATTTACATAATGATTACTGTTAGTGGTTGTGTTATGTTAAAGTTTAATTTTGGTAAAACATATAAGATTAGCCAGAGTATTGACAAAAGAAGAAAATACACACCTTTGTGTGTTTGTTAAAATCAGACAGACATAGTATATTGTTAAGTAAAATATCATATAATACAATACTAAATTGGAGCAGTTGAAAAAAATGTGTTCTAGAATGTTTTCATCCAACCCACATTCACATATTCAGTTGTCCCTGATTCTAATCTCTACAAGATGGACTGGAGAGCACACCCCTATAGATAGATCGTCAGTCTACAGATAGTAGACGCAGCAAGTTGTAAGCAGTCACGAAAGTTATAAAGCCACGGCTTACCCGGAATTTATCCAGAAGCATATGATTTGCCTTTAATTTGGTTGGATACATTCCAGTTTGAGTTCCATGATGCAAAGAAATCAGTCTTTGTTTAGAGAGGATAAATTCTAAACATAGGTTATATAGTAACCAAAATATCCAGTCTGGACAGCTTCTTTAAAAAGAAGCTCAACAGCTTCATTACCCTGTATCCTACTATGTCCTAGTATCCATGCCAGAACTACATAGACTCCTAAACAATGACATTGATACAAACGGAATTTAATAATTATGATAACTAGGGACTCCACTTTAGAAAAATTCAGAATAAGCTGAATAGTCTATAAGCAACTTAGAGAATCTGTCAATATGATAGTTTGATCTAATTTATGTGATAGTACATATTTAATAGCTTCTAATATGGTAACTACTTCACCTGTGTAGGTGGAGGGTAAAGAAGTTCCAATAAGAACGAAAAGCCTTTCTTTCTTTAAGGTAAACAATTTTATTAATAAATTAAAAAAAAAAAACATTTATATATATATGTATATAATAGGTGCCGTTCCGCAGTACTGGCCATTTCAAATCAAAATATTTTTTGTTTGGCTAAGAATTCTAATTTAAAATTAATTTTATTTTAAAAACATGGAATTCTTTTTCCAATAGTAGTCATTTGTTTATTGATTAATGTTACATTTTTATCGCATTTCAATCTTTTTTGTCATCATGGAAACGTTAAAAATTTGAGTAATTATGGAATATGAGTACCGTCGTGGCAGCAACGCGGCACAAGCGGCACGCAACATCAACGACGTTTACGGAGCTAACACTACAAACCAACGCACCACCTGTTATTGGTTTGCTCGCTTCCGTTCTGGGAATTTCGACCTGAAAAATGAACCTCGCGGTCGTCCGAAGACTTTGGTCGACAATGACGAATTAAAGGCGATTGTGGAAGCTGATGATACACAATCTACGGCTGAATTAGCAGCAGCTTTCGACGTTAGCGTCAAAACAATATTGGTCCATTTGCGTCAAATTGGCAAGGTAAAAAAGCTTGACAAATGGGTGCCCCACGAACTCAATGATCGCCAGCGCGAAGTACGCGTCGAGACGTGCCTTGCACTGCTCAACAGACACACAAATGAAGGAATTTTGAACCGCATTGTTACCTGCGATGAAAAATGGATTCTGTTTGATAACCGCAAGCGCTCAGCAAGTTGGTTGGATCCTGGTTCAGCACCTAAACAATGCCCTAAACGAAAACTTACCCCTAGAAAAGTGATGGTCACTGTTTGGTGGTCTAGCGCCGGTGTGATTCATCACAGCTTCTTACCAAACGGGGTGAGCATTACTGCAGATGTGTACTGTGAAGAACTAAACACAATGATGGAGAAGCTGGCACATCTCCAACCAGCATTGGTCAATCGCTCGTCTCCGCTGCTCCTGCACGACCTCATACTGCACAGCAGACGGTTTCCAAGTTGCAAGAACTGGGGTTGGAAGTACTCCGTCATCCGCCCTACTCACCAGACCTTGCGCCTACAGACTACTACTTTTTCCAGAATTTCGATAACTCCTTGGCGAAAAAAATTCAATACCCGAGAGGCAGTACAAAAAGCCTTTGAAGAATTTGTTGCCTCCCGTCCAGCTGATTTCTTTAAGAAGGGCATCAATAAACTGCCACTGCGTTGGCAAAGATGCATTGATTGCATGGGTGATTACATCGATTAATACAAGTAGAAAATACATGTAAAATTCGTTTAAATTTTTTAATAATACCTAAAGACCTAATAATATATGTAGATTTTTTGATTCAGGGATCATCTCGGGCGTCCCCAGAATACCCTACAAAATTATTATCATAATCTGATCAGTGGCTTCGGTGTGCGTAGAGGACAAACAACATACCAACATTGATTTTTATATATCTAAATTTGCATAATATAGTTTGATTATTGAATACAAATGATTTGGATTACAAATAATAATATGATAACACCCTGGAAAGTTGTAACAATTTAATATATGAGATATTTACGCATTTAATAATTTTTGTAGCTGCAATTATCTTCAGTAATTAGGATTCGTTGATGAAGTATGAACCAATTGTGAACTCATGAACACTAAGATCTTACGAAAGAACTTTAAAAAAAATATTATTCTAAATAGAAGTCAATGTAAAAGCACATAAATTACATAATATAATTTTATTACATAATGTACAATATAAAACATGTAATGCTGTTTCAGAAATAGATAAAATTTATCTCACTTACGTGCATAACTAGATATTTATACTTACGACTGGTTAGTGGATTTAAAAATATTTGTCAAGACAAATAATATACTACTTGTTATCGATACGGTTATAATCGATTTGCACAAAATATCGATAGTAATCATATTGTGTGCGCATGTGTGGAAATTTTGTTATGTTTAGATATTCTTACGAGACATTCGTTGTAATCAGTTTCCGAGAGTGACCCATCAGCTCATCAGTTTTGTAAACTTTAGATCAAATATGATTAAATTAATTTGACGTGGAAATCCAAAAAAAAGGTCGCAATATGTAGAACTAGTAAGAAGATAAAACGCGTATGAAATCGGCAGCAGCTCAAGCGGCAGCAGCTCAAGCCTAGGTCCGTTCTCTCGGCGTGGAGCCCTTGAGTACGCTGCTCGCGCGATACAGTGACACAAAATCTTACATCACTGCGACAACACCTCCTCACCTCCACACACGTGCACGCATACACGCTTACACATGCAGGTGGAAGGGTTTTATTTTTTCCCCTTATCAAACTGAAATAGTTTAGAATATTATCCGATACGAAATATATATAAGGGTTGTTGAGGTATGTATGCTTGGTACACATATATGTTTCAACAACTCATATATGTATGAATAGTTAGCTTAGCTTAGGTTACCTTACATAGGTCGCGAATTGCATGTATCAGGCAACAGCCAAAGCCGAGGTGTGCCGCGCACCCTTGAGCTAGTTGTCAAAATAAAATCGGCTGAGTGCCTTAAGTGCTCGCCTTAGTAGTCCGGTGAAGCTGTTAAGACCTAGCTTGGTCAATAGCGTAGTCAGTTCGAAAAAAAAAAAGCGTATGAAATGGTGAAATCTATTTGACATAAAATTCACTGAATCTACTTATTTTTTCAAGTAACCGATACATTTTATTCTGGCTCGACCGCTTAGGGGCGAGTCACAGTGACTCGTTTTCGGGATCAGTCAGAGTATATCCAGCTGCCAGTTGGCTTGTAGTCCAGTATTATAATGACGATTTTCGATAGATTTTAAAAAGGATTATACTCAGTGGGTAGTACTTTAGTTACTATGTCGCTCAGCGCAGCTTAAAATCCTTACAAATGAGTTGCGGAGCTTTTGGTGAAGGAAATCATCATAACGAAACCATAGCATGGTGTTAGTGCATTGAGAGTCACTCCCTTGCAGGTTTAACGTGTTTCTTCTTCTTAGACCAAGTTGTTATTAAACATCAAATGATTAGAAGATAAAACCTGGGTATAAAAAAGATCGTTAGGTAGTTGCCGTTGTTTGTTGATTACATTATTTTTAACATCACGTACAATGCAATCTTCTCGTGCTATAATAAACAAGAGAAAGAGAAACAAGGTTACGGAGAGACAATTAAACCGTTTGCAAATACGGCAAAGATGAGTATTTACGAATAATATGTCCACAAAATGCTCTCGTCCAAACACAGAAGGGCACAGGAAAAAAGTTGTAGCTAACAGTGTTTTCTGGTTCACCTATGAACTTGTGTTCAGAAATTAAACATATCAAAAAACTAGCCCCCTTTTCCTTAACGCGGTAGTAATAATGTTTTTTTGGCAAGCAATCTTCGAGTAGGTTATTACTGCTACTGTCGAGTAAATTATGATAGTACAAGTTTCTTGCGATCATTTCTGTATAGGAAATGAATTTAGGAGGACTGTATCCACCACTCACCCGCACTAGGAGATCCTCTTCTTCGGGGTACCCCGGCTTGGTTCGTGGCTTAGATCGCTGGTTTCTTTTAATGGTTTGTTAGATATCTGTACCGGTTTTGCAATGTTTATTAGCGCAGATAACTCAGAGCGGTTTTGTATGTAGCTAGATTCAAAGGTAAACTGTGTTGCCTTAGAGGGCAGCACTTGCGAACGTTTTTAAAGGTGCGTTCACGAAAACTAGTGGACAGATACATTCCTTTTAAAAGATAAAGTAATATGAAAACAAAAAGATTTGTGCTAACATATAAATTATTACAGATAACAAAACTACGGAACAATTTCAATGGACTATCAAAATAGTAGCCGTTTTGTTAGAACTTTCAAAGGAGTTTTTGTGGCAGGTCAGAATCTATACTCTCCGGTATAATTTCCCATCCACATCACTTGTGCACAATAAACAAACTATATTACGTAAAACACCACCGATATTACAAAATATAGAGCCAAATAACACAAGACTACAGATAAAATATAAAATCCATTACATGACATTCCAAGATCCCACCAAAGACTCCAGAAATTATGTTAGTGCGGTACGTTCATGCCGTATTACTAGGATACTGTATACTCTACATATATAGAGCTCTTGTAGAGGAATGGAGAGAGTTAGCGTGGTCATAAAACTCTTCCATTCATAAACCATTATATGATTATCGATATGATTTATTTCTAAAATATCGATATGAAAGTATTAGTACACATCCCTACGCAAGCGTTACGCCAACATTAGAATTTAAGAAATACATTTTTGTCTAGTAAACACGAGAATTATTTAACAAGCGCCGTATTCTTACGTAAGTCACTACGACTTCGTCCAGTCTATTGTACCTACCATGCAGACAACATAATAAACTGGCGCTCGGCCAAATGATACAAGCGGACACTTCTTTCAATGATGTTATGTATTTTTTTTTTCAATGACTATATTATTACGTATGCGATGTATTGACGTGTTTAGTGTAGCAATTACTGAATTTATGCCTGTTATTAAATTGTCTGCGGTAATAATTTTTATTTTCTACTTTTTATTACTATTATCTATTTTTTATATTGCGTTATGTCTCATTCGTTTCAATATGGCGTTGGTTAATAATAATGCCAATTTTGACAGCTGTCACTTATTACATATATATCGTTTCGTTCCTGTGCTTTTTAAGTTTTTTAACATTTGCTAAGTAATATAGTCCGGTGAAGCTGTTAAGACCTTGACAAGTCAATAGCGTGGTCAGTTGGAAAAAAAAACTAAATAATCGTTTGTAATAAAAGTTTGAATAAAAAATACGTTTTCCTGTGTACTTATAAAACGTCGAATAAGCAAACATAAAGCTAATTCTTTGGATTTACACATAACTATCAATCATCTGCGACTTTGTCCGCGTGAATTGCAATGAAAAATTAATAAAACGATTATACAATAATTATTTGTTGTAAATACTGGAATTATAACAAAGTAGAACGCGCAAAAACAATCTCTATGCTCAAATATCTAAATATCCCTACATTTCTTAGGATTACTTGCGCTGTGCAAAAGCCGATAAGCAATGTCATCTAGTATTTAGTTATGGTAAAGAAAAAATAAAAAATACTTTCATCATGAACACACACGTAGGTAACCTACTGCAATGTGTCACATAAAGATTGTTATTATATTTTTGCCGTTTTTGTTATTTATTAATTAATTACATTCGGATTTTTTTTGTATAATTATGTTAATTATATCGTAGTCTATTTATTTTTATTATGTGTCGCTTCTTATAACAATTTTTTTGTTATATCTTATAACAATTTCATAATTTTCATAACCTGACTTAAATGAAATGAACAAAATGTCACTTACCTAGTTTTGGGAGTTGCATCCATTTTCACATATATACATTACAGATGACCATATGTGATATTAATATCTGAAATTTCCCAAACAAATCGCAACTACATACGGTACACAGCGAAATATGAACGAGAAATAGGCTGGAGCGAGGGTATAGATTGCGCTCGATCGCAAAATATCATACAATTTGATTGAACTAAGTCACAAGGATTTGTTCAGCATGTAGCATTTTGAATTCAATTAGCGTAGATTCTCATACTTGGAGACGGTTACCGTAACAGATCTATAGTATGAAACTGTCTCTAGATCTTCAACAGTCATGGCCGATTTTTAACTCGCAACGAGAAACTAACCATAAGTAATTCCTAAAATTTTCCGTTATTTGAATAGAATGTGTTTCTTAATTTTCAATATGATTCATAAAGATACCGTTACTGTAATATAATCAAAAACAATCTCCTTTAATTTTCGTCATGGTGTCGCCATCTATTTTCTTAGTGTAAAACTAAACGTGCCTTTACCGCTGTCTACTAGTGCCTCTGTTAAAACAGAATGAGAGCGACAACACTAATATTAATATGTA
The DNA here is from genome assembly GCA_015888305.1 of Antheraea pernyi. Classification (NCBI taxonomy): domain Eukaryota; kingdom Metazoa; phylum Arthropoda; class Insecta; order Lepidoptera; family Saturniidae; genus Antheraea; species Antheraea pernyi. Next base: position 950,441 of record MU158703.1, read on the forward strand.
ATAGCAATTTCGGTAGCTATTGATAGATGGCGTTAAACTAAATTATATTCACGAAGTAGTTTATTACACCATTTTTATTGTTTTGTAAAAGAACATTAAAGCCCAGTAGAACATTTGTAATTATTATGTTTTAATATTGTTTGCCATTACTTTAAAACATTAACCGGTGACATGTTGTGATTCATCTCTATTTACTTTCTGTTTACTGTTGTCTCATCATTCTGAATGCTTAGATCGAATTTCATATAGCAGCTGTATTTTTTTTATAATATTCACCTTAAATGAATTTAGCTATATATGTACGGGGTGTTTTTCGCTTGGCTGCGTTTTCTTAATCAAGAATTTGCCTTTCTCGTCGTAAGGTGCATACAATTTGGAGAAACGGTGACCTTTCGTCACCATAAGCTTGGAGCCAACCTCCCTACCGCTTCCCCAGAAATTCGCGTAGTGACAGAATCGTATTAATATTACGCCTTCGGAATATGCAAGATTTATTTCGTCGAAGAGAGGCAAGTGACAAAAACTATAGGCTTGCTTGCAGCATTTACCGATTTTGTTTTAAAACAAATATCTTACCGTTAAATATACTAAAGATTACCTTAATTTTTTTATATATTAGTAGCTTTTACTTGTGGTCTCGCCCGCGTTACTGTAGATTTGAGATATCTGCCTTTGTATTTCTGACAACCTTTATGAAAAGTTTCATGATGATCGGTTGAGTAGCTAATAATCTATTCAATTTAGGCCCTAAGAAGGCACTTAAGAACGTCAAAGGTACCACCTGCTCGGACAAAAAACCCAGACATCGGGTAGAACTGGCAAGAAACTCGGTCTTGTTTATCTTTTCATGATTCATATTTTTACAGAACATATATAGTTAGAACATTCGATTTTAGAGGATCTACAGAAAGGGCGGCATTTCCAGAAATCACCACCGTTCACATAGTGATCGACCCTATAATAGCCTTTAGGCATTAAGACCCGCTTGAAATGGTGTATTAACTCACTGTCCGAGACTTGAGACTTCGTTATAAAACCTAACACTATTACCTAAAAAACTGTTTTTAGTCTTAGTGAGCCTGAAACATGGAATTGCCAATTTGTTGTTGTTTCTACCATTTAAATTATGATTATATTTGACTAAATTCAGTTTATCTAGGTATTTGCGGAGATACAAGTACAACGAACGCCGTTATACGGCCAAGACGTTTCTGTAAGTGATTGGAGTCAACACTTTAACTGATGGTGAATCAACGTGTATCATCTGTAACCTACAAAATGAACATTTTTGTATAATATGAGTTCCTGTATGGAAACACAAGTTCCGTGACCTCTCGATTGGTAACCGATGTAACTGAATGCAATCATAAAACAATAGCGTGTCTTGCCAACTCTCTGTTGACACATCAATGTCATGTTAAGCGGAACTGCTGGCTTTCACATTACCACGTTATAATCTTAAATATGTATTCTCCGTTTTAAACTTTATAAATTCAAAAATAAGAGCGTTGTAAGGTGCACGTCTAATAATGCTCTTTTTAACTCTAGTGATGGGAATTTACTACGGGATTTCTGAGATTGTCGCATAATACGTGTTTCATCGGTGGCTATTTATGAAAAACTTTCAATAATTCCATTTCACTTTATGATAATTTTTAACATGTCTTGACTCGGTTAACAGGTATACTTTCATTGACATATTATAAAAACCCAAAACACGCAGTCTCGAATAAAAGTAGCGCTCAAAACCGTCCCGCAAAAACTCCCCAATATACATATGTGGTTATATATATGCTACCCCGACCCATCTCCACAGGCTCGGCTCGGTTATGGGAGGGGGCGAGCGTTCCACCTCCGCCGCCTTCTTTTGCGGGATGATTTCCTCGCAGAAGGACGCCACAGCAGTCCACCCCTCCTCGCTGCCGAGCATGGCCGAAACCACGCCCGGCAGCGAGAAATTGTTCCCTACCGCCGCAGCCAGGGCGCGGCGCTGATCGTTCTACGCCACAAACTCAGAGAGAGTATGCTACGCGCCGCCCGTCTCAGCGCCGCACTCATGACATGCGGCGGTGGGCTCCCTGCGTGCTATCCGGTGCAGGTACCAGCCGAAGCATCCGTGCCCGGTCAGCACCTGCACCAGACGGTATCTCAGTTAGCCCCAGCCCCTGTTTATCCACCCCGGCAGGACCGGGCGGAAGGCGTCGATGGTATACCTTCCGTAACGCTCGTCCGCCAGGTCCCGCCCCCACCTCTCTAATTGCTCGCTGCATATTTGTATACGGCGGCAAGAACTACCGCTTCCAGCTCCCAAGGAAGAGAGTCCGGGAGCACCATGGCCGCCGCCGAGGACCCCGTTCGGTACCCGCGGATTTCAGTCAACGCTACTGTGCGCTGCGCTTTGCGCAGCACTCGAACGTTCGTGGCGCTGAGGAAGTCCTCCCACAATGGTTCTCCGTAGGCGGCCATGGCCCTCACCACCCCTGCATACAGACGGTGGCAGGCAGCGCCCGGCCGGAGAAGGCGGCCGAGTGCTGCCGTCGCCCTTAGTATACGCGGTCCGAGCCCCTTGAAGTGGGACTCAAACCGCCAGCGCCCGTCCAGGTTGAGGTCCAGATATTTCATCCGGGACTCCACCGGGATACGTACGCCGCCTACCGTTACGTGGGCCACAGGAGGTGGGCCCTGCCGAGGCTAGTGGATCGGTAGGGCCTCAGTTTTTTCAAGGGCCACCTTGAGGCCCGGTCGGCGGATGCGCCCGACCACGAAGGTCGTAGCCAACATGGTCAGGCACACCAGCTCTGCGCATTCCCTCCCCTGGGCTACGACTAAGGTGTCTTCCACATAACATATGAGGCGCGCTCCTGATGGGAGCGTGCCGCGAAGCACCTAGTTGTAGCCCAGGTTCCACAATAGTGGCCCCAGTACGGAGCCTTGTGGAACTCCACAAGAAGTCCCACGTCGGACCATTCGCCCTGTGCCATCTGTGTAGACGACCGCCCTCCCCTCGAGGTACGCCTTCAACAGCCGCCGCAGGTACAGGGGTACTTCAAAAAAGCGGAGCGCCTCCCGTATTACTCCATGCGGCAGGCTGTTGAAGGCGTTGGTGATGTCCAGTGACACCGCCAACAGTCTTTCACCCCGAGAGGCCACCTGCGCAGAGAGCACCTTCAGGAGGTTTAGGGCGTCCAGTGTTGAACACCCCAACCGGTACCCGAACAGCGCTTTCGACAAGTTCGGTCCCACGTCTTCCAGGTGCCGGACGACCCGGGAGGCCTTCCCGGTGTCGTTCAGCAAGATGATGGGCCGGTATGTCGTCGCACAGTCCGGAGAACGGCCCGTCTTAGAGATAAGATAGAGCCGCCCCGTTTTCCACGGCGTCGGGATCTGTCCTTCCGCCAGGCAGCGGTCGAACAGCTCCCGAAGCCACCCCCCGAAGTGCTACATGCAGAGGGCCAACAAGTGTGCATCTTGGGTTTTTGTATATCAATGATACTTGTACTGTATTTTTGTTGTAATTATTTCTCACGTCTGACTTCTTTTAATAGAAGTACTTGAGGACTATCGTTTTTAAGATTTGTTATCGGCTGTCGTCAATGTTAAATCGGCTTGAACAACTCTCTACCACTAGATATACAGTGGTTGATTTGGAAATGTGATCATCTAAAAAGAATCATTATAGCGGGTTGTGTTTTGGATAGGATCTATGCCCAATCTAAAAATCCGGAAGAGAATAAATGTTAAATTAGAGGAGAGTGTGCTGTCCTACAAAATAAGAAGACAGAAGATAGAACAGAGAAGCTGGACAGAACGTGTGACCTCTGGATGAGAATTCTACAAATCCGAGAGTATTGATATGAACGAGAAACTACCTTCACTTACCAGTAGGTAAATGTAGACTGAAAAGCTGGATCACTAAAGCCTATGGCGCTAGTGCACTATATTTATGCCTTCCCGCTATTTACATATGAGTTATATTCCACCACGTCAGGACTATGTAGGTCGAATATAGATAGCTTACACTCTCAAGCTGTTTGCATAGTAGTCCGGTGAAGCTGTGAAGACCCTGCAGAGTCAATAGCGTAGTCAGTTCGAGAAAAAAAAAACTGTTTGCATAATAGCTTTCAGATATTCCTACACAGGTGCCTACGAGAAATTACTCTGATTACACCCTTACATCCTGGCGAGACCCTAAGAGATGGCTTCCAAATATTGTGTACCATATTAACGACGACCAAAAATTGTGTTACCGGCAATAAAAAAGCATAACTCAAAAGTGACCATGAAAAACTCCATCAAGATACTTTTTTCTGACATTCCAATGACAATCCAATATGTGAACGATGGTGATGTCTGGAATTGACTCATCTCTGTGCATCCCTTAAAAACGATTGTGACAAGTACCTAATGTATTCTAAATATTTGTTAAAAAGATAAACCAGATCGAGTTTCTTGCCGGTTCTTCTCGATGACTGTGATGTTTCCCGAACCGGTGGTAGTTTTGACGTTAATAAGTGCCTTCTCAGGGCCTAAACTGAGTAAAGTGATTTTGATTTTAAATCTTTTCTTTTATGAAGTGAAAACTTCTTTATGCGCGTTGAGGGGTATTTTTGGCAGGAGATAAATTTATAATTTCGCGTCATGACATGTTAGTAATCGTGACTGGCTGTATTGCGCTTGCATCAGAATAGCCACGCGTAGTATAGGGGCTTATGTACATATACCATTGATATTTTGCAGTTTATCATACTTTTGATTGATTAATAGACTTCATAAAAATGTATATAATTATGGCTTCGAGTGTCAATAGATATGAAATCCAAATTAACGTTAATTATTTAAATAAACAGATTCTAAAATTCGAATATTGTCATTCACAGTATAATTCATTTATAAATTCAAAAGAGAACACAGTTATTTCCTTGTTTTGAGTTTTCACTTCCATCGACAGTCCTTATGACTGCGTCGACTTTTTTTAACTGTGAATACTTTTATACAAAGTAGGGAAAGTAAGTAAAGAAAAAAGTTATTGTTCATATAATATCTGCAGTAGCGTCAATTTAACACTTCGTCAGTTATGATACTTTTTGTAGGCATTACTTTCTTTCTTGTAATATGATAGAAGAAATGTAATTCCACAATGGAACATCAATGTATAACTAACTACATATTATACTCGCTCGTTCGTCCGGGTCTCTCACACGCCGCGCTTTATTTTTAGTGCGACGGAATCGCGCTGAGCGCTCGCGCCGCCGCCGCGCGCTCACTCGAAAACACTGTAAAATTATTATAATGCACAATTAATTATGTTTCAGTGATGTGTTGTGTGTGTTCGTACATTGTGATGTGTGTATTATGACAAAGGCTTTCGTTAAGATGGATCACTTTCGCCGGAATCGCTACAGGCGACGGGTATGTTTGGATGTAACAAATTTTTAGGTTACCTTTATTTAAAAAAAATCGTATTTGTAATCTCTCACTCGATTTTGGGTTAGGAATTTTAATTACTTTGTTATGTAGTATTAATTAGTGATATTACGGATAGATTTCATTATTATATTCTTGAAGAGTTGCTCCCAATAGACGTGTCCCATTCGCTTGGTATTTATAAACAACATCAAAGTTTCTTTTCCCTATTTCAGTTTTTAGTTCTAGTCTTATAGTTTTCTTAAATGAAATACTGTATTTCAGTTATCCTAAATTGATTTTACATTCTAATTGTGCTTTTTGTCTGGGTAGCTATTAGGTACCACCTCATATTATAATCTAAATTCAAATATGCGTGAAATATGAATTTAATTATAGATACTTAAGATTAAATATGAAATTTAAATGCAATATTACGCTTTTCACCACACAGGCTAATAAATAACGATTACTATCGTAATAAAATACAATAATCGATATAGGGATCGATTAGGTTGTTTGAATAACACTAGAAATTTAATGAACACATTTAATTGTCATATACTAACAAATTTAGTTCCTATCCATGCACTATAAGAAAACTGCATGAACACTGGTGAATGAGGAATAATTCGCAGGTTCTTCTTTATTATATGTTTGGAAAACAATCTTCTTGTAGATTATTACTGCCATTGTGGAGTAGGTAATAATATTACAAATTTCTCTGCGATCATTTCAGTGAACTAACAAAATGGTGGCCGTTTTGTTAGAACTTACAAGGGAGTTCTTGTGACAAGGATCTGTGCTCCGTGGTATTATTTCCCATCCATTTCAATTGTACACAATAATCAAACTATATTACGTAAAACACCATCAATATTACAAAATATAGAGGCCAATAACACAAGATTAGAAATAAAATATAATATCCACTACATGACACAGCTCTTGGAGCTCGCCAAAACCCCCAATTCGAAGGTTAGTGTTCGACGCAGGGATGCCATATCGCTCATAAAAAACATCGATATGTCATGAACGATATATCGATGTTTAGCATAAAATGAAACAACACAATAAATGTAAATTTTTAATGGTGGTAGAGCCCTGCTGAAACTATTACTGGTTTCTACATGAATGGGTCGGCTCTCCCGGGGTACCACCCTCTCATAGAAAATCGACGTGAAGTAACAGTGCTTGCATTGTTGCGTTTCGTTCGGTCAGTGAGAGCGCCGGAGACTCACCTCCCCTCCCCCTTCTCCTCTCCCTCTCTCACCCCTCTTCCTTCCCCCCCAAGGGTGGCAACGCACTTGCGACTCCTCTGGTGTTGTTAGTGTCCATGGACGGTGGTGATCACTTAATCACTTAATATCAAGTGACCCACCTGTTCGTTTGCCACCTATGACATAAAAAAAAGTAAATTTAAAACAAGACAACTAATAATCATTTTACGAAATGGAAAATAAAAACAATAATCTTGTCAATTTACGATTAGTAGGTGATTTTCTTGGTTAATCGTAACCCCAGCTTCTAAAATCAACCGCTTATTGGATATAGGCTTGGTTACGATATATTACAGATATATTATCGCCAATTTATGAAGTTCGAGGAATAAACCTTTCACATTTCTAAAGCCAGTACTTGTAGAGGAGTTACAAGATACATCATAAACATGTTAAATTCCAAAACTGCTAGTGTTTTATTTATTGTTTTTTCGTTCACTGGCTTCTTTAGGCGGCTTAGTACACATCAATCTATATAATAATGGCCCTAAATGAATATCGATTAAGAGTGAATGCAAGATACTATGTGAAAGATTATACAAGTGAGTGAGGAATCGAGCGGGTAAAGAATACAATAGATGGCGCTACATTTATAAAGCTTGATGTTTGGAGTTTCAATATCGATGTTTGATAACGATATATCGATGTATCGAACCGTACAAATGATACTCTAATTTTTCGCTTTGTTCGATTTATAGTTCGTCGCTACGTCCTTATCTTACGATATTGACTTCTGCTTATGGAACTCTGTGTATGAAAAAGTGTTTGTCAAAATGCATTAAATTAGGGTGGCGCTACAGTAACAATAATGTTCAATTATTGCTCGCGCGATACAGTGACACAAAATCTTACATCACTGCGACAAAATTACACATATCACCTCCACACACGTGCACGCATACACGCTTAAACATGCAAGCGGAAGGGTTTTATTTTTCCCTTGTCAAACTGAAATAGTTTAGAATATTATCCGATACGAAATATATATAAGGGTTGTTGAGGTATGTATGCTTGGTACACATATATGTTTCAACAACTCATATATGTATGAATAGTTATTTTAACTTAGGTTAGCTCAGATAGGTCGCGAATTGCATGTATCAGGCAACAGCCAAAGCCGAGGTGTGCCGTGCACCCTTGAGCTAGTTGTCAAAATAAAATCGGCTGAGTGCCTTAAGCGCTCGCCTTAGTGGTCCGGTGAAGTTGTTAAGACCTTGCTTGGTCAATTGCGTAGTCAGTTCGAGAAAAAAAAATTCAATTATTTAAACGTTTTATAAAAGTAAATACTCAACAATCACTAAACGTATTATTTAAGCTCCATAATTCTGCTTTCGAGATACACTTATCCCGCATTTTTTCGATGTTGAATATAAAAGCGTTTCATATTAATACCGATGTAACGTGATATGTAATAATATGGTTACTTTTAAAGAAGCGTCTCTAACTGTTTTTAAAGTCGTTTGAACTATTTAACGCTCATATAAATAAATAAGTTAGATATTCCTTTTTTATATTTGACTACATCTTTTTACAATATATATATGTTTTTGTCAAAAAAAAATCTTTAAAGTAATGCTCACTGACAATGTTGAAATTCATCGTCATCATCAGCCTGTAAGAGACACACTTCATGGTCATAGGCCACTTCCTTCTCTCCCTCTCTATTAGCGATTTCAAAGTCAGAGAAATCTACAGATCCATGTTTTACCACATACTGAGGTACTACAAGAACATTTCTAAGGCTCAGGTTTCCTCACGATGTTTTCCTTCACCGTCAGCTGATAGTGTTACCAATTGAAATTAGTAAATATTCGCGAATTCCGAAAAAATCATTGTTACATGCCAGAGTTCGAACCTGCAAACATCGGATTGATTATCCACCGGTTAAACCTAGTGGTTCCCCCATGGGGTAGTCCCCATCACGACTTAAATATTGAAATTGATTAATAATTATCGCTTACATGCGACACCCATACCTGACCTACAGGTTGTTCAATTGCTGCCAGCTTTTAAAGATCTTAGCGTGATTTTTAAGCTTACAATGTTCCTCAATAAATGGGCTATAGAATACAAAAAGAATTTTTCGTTTTCAACTCATAGTTTAAGAGATAAACGCATATAAAATAGCTAATGATCTCTTGAGCTCTATTATATTGGTGTAGATATATAGCCGCCATGTATAAACTGTGCACAGCGCTATGGCAGTGAAACAACTTACTACGCATGAGTCAGACACCATTCATGAGAGCGTGTTTTCCCGGCGCGCCTTTTCCGCTATCGACGCATATTTGTTCAGTATTATTTTCGTGCAGAACAGCATTGCTATAAGCACTTGTACGTAGTAGAATTGTATATACTGATATAGCTCAGTGGCAGTATGTTAGGACTAATAAAGCTAAAGAGTTTGTTTGCGTGAACGCGCTAATCTCTGGAACTACTGGTCCGATTTGAAAAATTCTTTCAGTGTTAGATAACTCATTTATCGAGGAAGACTATAGGTTATATAACATATGCGAAGTCCAATAGGAGCGGAGCAGCAATGAAGAATGTTTTAAAATCGGGGTATATATTCCTTTGGAGAGTTCTCGTTGTGTGTTGTTAGCGTTATACCAACGTAACTATTCAACGCTGACGGAGTCGCGTGCAGCAGCTAGTTAGGATCTATTGAAGGCGTTCGGTGAAGTAAAATATGATTTTTACTAATGTCCGCTTGCCAGTCCCTTTCTAAATTTAGCGTGTTCATTCCTCGTTGATCATTAACTGCTCGGGTGATTTTTGAAGATCTGGTTCTCGAAATGACACATCATGTTGTTAATTTTTTTTTAATATTTGATATCGTAAATTGTTAATTTCATGGCTTAGTAATAAAAGTTTGTATAAATGAAAAAGTAATTGAAAAATACGTTTTACATAAAATTTATGATTTTACAATACGTAATTGTTATTTTTTAAAGTGTTGTAATAAATCTGGTATGTTTTTAAGCTTATACTGCCAACAGTCTGTTGACCTGTGCCTCATGAGGTCTACATTCGTTTGTATGCAGATTAAACCTTTATGGATTTGGACACTCCAGGGCTTAAGTGAGATTGTGATCAAATGCATTTAAAAAAATAAATTATACAAAAAATGTCATGACATTTATTTAAACTGTTAATTCATGTATAATTGAAGTCAAGATGATTTTTTTTTTATAAATGAACTAGATTTGTCCACGTATGCGCACGTAATCTATATAATGAAAATACAGTTATTTTGAGCCTTAATTTTTCTGATTCTTTCTTTCTGATCTTAAAATATTAAAACTACTGAATGTATCAGCATAGGATTATGAACATTCGATACGAATTTTTTAGCAAATGATTTTAGGGTATTTATTTATAGGATTCGGTTAACACTTTACCATAAAAAAAAATTACAGCGAAGCGGGCGAGTATAAGATAGTCTACATATGAATGTATGTATGCTTCTGATCGTTTTCAGCTACATCACAATTGCTTCAGGTCCGACGCTCGTATGCTTTCGTTTGAAAGATAGTGCACATGTGACAATACCATTCTTAGAGATGTAATTGATTGTTGCTGGTGGTAATTAAAAAAAAAGAACAGTCTACATATAAAAAAAAAATTAAGTGCTGTCGTTTGCGAGGATTAATTCCTATAACTGCTGGACCAATTTTGACGAGTATTTTTCTAAACTACTATTGTTTCACCAATCATTATGAAGATTAGCAGACCTTGATGTTTTTTATGGTAAACGTTTTGGCGCTGAGCTGTAATGTATCGTTATTGAGTTTTATATTGTGATTTGAGGCAAACGAAGATTGCTAGTATTGAACAAAGACAAGAAATTTCTTTTACACGAACAATTCAGCGATGTACGGAAAAATAAAAAGAAAAAGGGGAAAACACAAACCGTGTTAATACAAATAAATTAAATACGTATTGAATACTTGCTTTAAAAAAGTCTGGGTACTTTCGTATTAAATGCACCGCGCTTGCCGTTTTTTTTTAATAATCCGGACCTCTGAAAGTAGCACTCTAAACTTTTTAGCTAATGACTTGTATATAACACATGTGCAATTCTAATAAAAATCTTTATTGTGACGAAACTTCCTTTTTTTTTTCTAAATCGAATATTCTATTTATTCAATGTATGCAATGATAACCTCTCTCAGTTTCTCTTCACCGAAATCGTAGAGTAATTGTGTTTCCCATTGTCATTTATTTATCCACGAATTTATAGTGTAACTTTGATTACGGAATTTATCACTAGATGGCGCTGTTACGAAATTTTGAATTCTTTATTTTTTAAAGGCCCGTCAATCCAACAGCATATAGGCTGTTGGAAAATAAAATGAACTGGAGCGTTTATTATTTATTAAAATACACATAGATTTGGTTTTAAAAGTAAAATGATTGGATTGTTCTTTGCATATTCTTCTTAATTATTCAATAAATTCTTTTTCTATTTCAAAAATAAATCCATTTTATATACTATTAATATATACTAGTAATATATATATATATATATATATATATATATTGTATACTAGCGCTTGCCCGCGACTTTGTCCACTTGGAATAATTGCTTTGGGCTAACGCTACCACGCATCGGAAGCTCTCAAAAGTAAAAAAGAAACGATTTTGAAACATTCTTCATTGGTGATCCGCTTCTATTGGTCTTAACGTGATGCTATATAAGAAAGAATTTTTCAAATCTAACCAGCAGTTCGAGAAAATAGGGCATTCAAGCAAACAACCTCTTCAGCTTTATAATATTAAGTATAAATATAGATAATGTAGTAGTAGATTGAGAAATATTATTTGACTAATATAACGATGTCCAAGCTCATTAAAAGTTACAAGAAGTATGAAGCACAGCTGAGCGCGACCACCGTACACCACTGCAAATAGGTCACCGTCGCTCGCTGTCGATCGATCATTGCGCGCGCAACTTATATTACGAAAAAAACTTAAGCTAAAATCAATTCTATCCGAAAAGAAAACACGGTATATTTTCCTCTGATAGTAAATGGAAGGATTTCGTTTACCTATAGCTTATTACCAGTCCCAGTGCTTTTATATTATCAACCGTGTCCACTTAATTTTTAAGTTTATTTTACCAGTTGTAAGTTTTGTGGAGAGTTCAACGCACTCTCGCTTCGAGGGTGCAGTTTTGCGTTTTTATTTTAAGTGTCTGATATAAGATCGTTTTTTTATTAGTAATTAGATATTACTGATGTCTGAGTGGAAGTATTTTTGAACTGAGACAAATATTTACAAGGATATTTTTTTATTATTTTTTTCTAAATTACTACTAGTACCAACGCACTAGTGAGTACGCGTGGTACTTTTAACTATATAGCAAAAAAAAATCCAGAAGAAACCCTACAAATAACAATGAAAAATGTACCATAACTCGTTGCGTGACGTAGGATATATATCATCACCAGCCTGTAATAGACCCATTGCAGGGTCCATAGCCCTCTTCACGAAGGAAGATAAGGGCATCACAACTATGCCAGCTCACGACATGTGGACGATTTCAAACTCCGTTATCAAGTTCAGGTCAAACCACTCGACTACTACTACCTATTTTCTGGATATATTTTACTGTATATTCTGTACGCCAGCTACTAAAGCAAATAGTGACGACAATAGTGAATCAAGTAACAAAAAAAAGTTAACATTTACACATTCTCTAGGAATATATTAGTAAACTTTTAAAAATATTAATTGCTGTCACACGTAACGGTTGAAGCATCAAGATTTAATATAAATAAATATGAAAATAGTTTTTAGTAATGAAAAGCCGTGTAACGCCCATATTTTCTTACACCCACGACATAGTCGTGTAGCGCGTAGGGGACTACGAAATGCGATCTTGCAACTCACATTGCTACGTCGTAGCGTCGCCGTAGGTCACCGCGTGGGTAGCCGCTAACAACAACAGCGCAGAAATAACAGCTGTACTGTTATTTGATTATTTAAAAAAAAAAGTGAAACCCCTACGTCACCTCATATATCTACTACTTTTTAAGTTAATTTTTTTTACAGAAAAATTTTAATGCTTCACTCATTTTTTAAATTAAATTAAACTAGCTGGGACCCGCGACTTTATATGCATCGTTTATTATCTTAATTATTTTGTTAAATCTAAAAGGGATTAGGCAGCGTTTTCGACGAGCGCCCAAGGTGGCTTGAGTTTTTCCAACAATTATCGTTATATTTCAACCGATTTACACAAAATCTTGACAAAATTACATACCTAAAACTCCTTCGTGAATATTAGTGAAAATCCGTACAGTAGTTTTTGAGGTTTTAATTTGTTTAAGAAATCTAATCTTTAAAAAAAAAGATGTGTATAAGATGTGTAAGATGTTACTATATGAAAGAATTACTGAATTATTTTTAGGTATATACCTAGTCTTACCATAAGTACTGAAACAAAGAAAAAATATATTTGCTATTGCAAATAACATTTATTACTTTTACATTAATACATAAATATAAAACAATTTAAAATATAAAAAGCTTATTCGAAGTGTTCACCATTGGCTGCAATACAGTCCTTTAAACGTTGAGGCCAGTTATCAATAGAGCACGCACACTTGCCATAGGAAAATTCCTCACTGCCAATCGTACGAATTGTTTTAGGGACTCCAAATTATCATGACGTTTAGAGCAAGCCGTACTCTCTAAAACTGGCCATAAATCATAATGCTTACGATCGGGACTAGACGACGGCCAGTCTTCAGCTCTGATGAAGTCCGAAACGTTCGTTTCCAACCAAGATTGCGTAGACCGAGCTTTATGACCCGACGGTGAGTCTTGCTGGAAGGAGCATTCTTGGTTACTGACCATGGTGTTGTTAAGGGGTTTCAATACCTTCTCAAGAATGGTATCTTGATACACTTGTGACGTTATTTTGATACCTTTCTCACAAAAGTATGGCTCAGTCATTCCTTCATAGCTAATACCCTACCAAACCATCACTGAAGTTGGATAGTGCCCACGTTGGTCTCTGTCGACTAATTGGGAAACTTCCTTAGAGCTTTAAGCATAAATAAGGTCATTTTGTTTGTTAAAATGTTGCTCAATTGTAAAAAGAATCTCATTCGTAAACAAAAATTTTCTGTGACCTCTCTTTGCGTACCACTGCAGTAGTTGTTTCGATTTTACCACCCTATTCTTTATTAAATTATCAGTTAAGAAATGACCAGTACATAGGTCTTATAGGTTGCAAGTCCTAAGTCATCTTTTAAAATACACGACATAGTTCTAGGTACTATCTTCATCTCCCGAGATAAAATCTTTTCCTTTCGGACGGGATTTCTTCAAATTCTTTCCCTTACTGCTTTGACCACGTTTTTCGTACAAATACGTGGACGGCCAGATCTTTTTCTGCCACAAACAGAGGAGGTCTCATTGTACCTATTAATAGCCCGGTACACAAACACATTTTACTAATACCAAGCATATGGAGAGTTTTAAATATTGCATTTGACTCCATACCTACTTTGTGTAATGCAATCACAGCGATTCGGTTTTCTTTATCACCCCACTCTATTTTAATATCGTTAAATATTGTACAATGTATCGGCTCCAAAATGAGAAAACTCAATGAATAATCATATAAATAAAAAAAAACTAATTCTAATCTAATCTATCTATCTATAAATCTAATCTAATTCCAAATTCTAATGTAATATTTTGTTTATTTTTAATTGTAACAGTATTTATCACCAGACTAAGTATATATACTCCTAGAAGTGTACTTTAAATTTCAAAATTTCTAACTTTAAACTTATGAAATATGTGACGTCAGGTCAGGTTAAAAGGGGAATACACAATTGTGACCACTTTTGACAAGGAGGTTGGGGCTTGGTAATTCAAATGCTGTAATTTATGAATGAGCTGTAATAAAGGATTAAGCTAACGACAAAGTACGTAGTTACCAAGATAAGACAAACCACAAGCATAGGTTATATATAAGGGGTTATGAAAATAAATTAAAGGTTATCGCTACCTACTCGATGTCGATTACTGCCGTCGAAATATACTTTACAGCCAACCATTCTGTCCTAATCGTGTGTACTAATAGGAAGGCAGTTTCAAAATTGATTAAAGACTCTTTAAATTACTAATGGCTGGCATATTTTCTCCTAAGCGGACTCATAAATGGTTTGTGTTATAACGCCACACACCTCAAGTAATGGATACTTTGTCGGTGAGAATGATCAACCTCGTGAACTTGGCCATAAGGTCTATGAGCGTTGCGAGTGCAGTAGTAATAATGTGACGTCATAAGCGGAGTGAAGTACAAGTTTATTTCCTGTAACTCACTGCAACACTTTCGAATTGTAAAATAAACTTAGATAATAAATAACAGTGGTTAATAATAGACTGTCTATTAAGGTAAGGATGATACCTTACAATACAAGTGGTCAAGTCACATCTACCGCTCGCGCCTTTTATTGTCCTGCCAAGAAAAGGAAGTTGATTTAGAAATTTTATATAACTAAATTAAAACAATACTATAATAATTTTAAATAACCGCATCGATACTAACAGCAGTGTGATCTTGATAATTTTTATCCCTTACACTGTTGGAACCATCTGATCTCTCTAGACTGTGGTATGAAAAACGTAGGTATGGCAATACTGTGCACCCACGTTTGTACCTATTTATTTTGTATATATTCAAATTACTTTTCCATCTCTAGTAGACGATTTTGTTGAAAAAAAGTTATTTTTTTATGAAACAGTATTTATTTATAGTGAAATTAGCTGTAGACGTATTAGAAATTAATTTTTTTGAATGAAGTCATTTCTTCATCATAATTATATATCCTCCAATAAATATTGTACTTAAAAAGGTTCTGTGTTCAATATTTATATATAAATTTTTAAATAGTGGTAGAGCCACGCTGAAGCTATTATCGGTGTCAGTATGAATGGGTCGGCTCGCCCGGAGTAGTACCACCCTCTCACAGAAAACCCACGTGAAGTAACAGTGCTTGCATTGTTACGTTTCGTTCGGTCAGTAGAAGCGCCGGAGGCCCACCTCCCCTCCCCTCTCCTCTCTCCTCTCCTACTCCCTCCCCTAACCCTTCCCCCCAAAGGGTGGCAACGCACAAACGACTCCTCTGGTGTTGTTAGTGTCCATGGACGGTGGTGTTCACTTAACATCAGGTGACCCACATGTTCACAAAGCATTATTGAATAAAAAAAACCATAATTATTTTGTAGTTTACGCTACGGGCACAGCTACTGTATAATGAGAGAGGGTTAATTGTTAAATTTTAATTAGAACTAGCTGTAAGGTGAGGTAAGATGAAAGCTGAAAAGACAGTGACTATTAAAATCATTTCAGTGTATTAAGTTCATTTACTTAGTGCGTACATGCGTCGTCATTAAAATTACAATAACTTTTGGTAGAGTGAACCGATTTTAATGGAACTAAGACTAAATGTTACTTGAAGATATGCTTTATGATTTTCTTGGTGAGGTTTTATCATGAACGCAGTACTTTGGCAGTGATTCGTGTTCAAACAAATACACAAACATTTATAAAAATGATTGAGATGTATTTTATTATTTATTCCAAGAAAACTGCAACCCTCTTTTTTCACAAAAATTTAAAAAGTACAGACACATTGCATTTACATTTATTATTATATATTAACTGTAATCGCAGCTCTGCACGCGTTTTACAAAAATTGTATTAAAGAAATATAAAATTGTGATATCATACACAATTATAGAAATGCTCTTTAAAAACAATTATAAGTACGACACGCACGTCAGTTACGTAACATGTAACGTATGCGTTAGGTATATAGATACTAACAGTGTGTGAAATTATGTTTATCATCAGCAACATATTTGGTACCTTAACCCACCATATACCTACCTCAGTGCTCACTTATACCTAAGCGCGGTAATAAAAAAAAACTGGCCGCCAGAATGTCTGAACAGACAATATACTTCAAATTACATACATAGATACAGATATATGAATTTCAATTATATTTATTCCTGGAGTCCAGTACAACGCACTTCTTACGTACACGTTTACAGTGAACAACATATTGCTTGCTAAATTTCATGCGGTCGAAGTAGCTAGTCTAAAATAGATGAATCTAAATTACTTCCTATAAAATCAGCTATCTGCCGGTGAAGATCCCGTAAAAATCCGTTTAACCGTTTTGGAGATAGCACTGCTGGCGAAGCCACAGTTAATAGTTAGTCTAAATTAAAATAGTCTAAATTACTTTTTATAATGTCCGCTATTTGCCGGTGAAAGTCCCGTAAAAATCGGTCGAACCGTTTTGGAGATAGCACTACGGGCGAAGCCTTGGTTAACAGCTAGTCTAAATAAAATAAGACTAAATTACTTCTAATAATGTCCGCTATCTGCCGGTAAAAGTCCCGTAAAAATCAGTCGAACCGTTTCAGAGATAACGCTACGGGCAAAGCCACGGTTTACATCTAGATAAAAAAAGACTAAATTACTTGTTATTATGATCTTTTCTACCTGCCGTTGAAAATTCCGTGAAAATCGGCTCAACCGTTTTGGAGTTAGCATTGCGGACGAAGCCGCGGTTAATAGCTAGTCTAATTTAAAGTAGCTTAAGTTACCCGCTGTAGTTTCAGCTATCTGTCAGTGAAATTTCTGTCAAAATCGGTTCAGCCGTTTCGGAGATTACCCGGAACAAACAGATGATTTTGTTATTTGTAACGTGTATACATTCATACCCAATCAGTTATTTTTTTAATTTTGATATTACATACACTTCACTTTTATAATATGTATAGAAGATAGATATATAGATTTGCTTTCTCTAAAGACATAACACAATCGCGAACTGGGACTTCATATGAATTTTACATGAAAACACATGCGTCGATGTTGTTTTTATAAAATAACGCCATCTGTTTTCGACTTTTTAAATTAAGTGGTACTTTTTATGTTCGAGCTGTAAATGTACAACTCTTCATTCCACACACGCGAAGTGTCAACGACCGCCGTTACGTGTTGCGGAAAATTTTTCATCCCTCGCCAGCGACACAATTAGGGTTGCTAAGTGGTCGTTGTGATGGATATAATGTACTAGCTGCCAGCCTCGGCTTTGCACGGGTGTATTAACTAAGAAAATGAGAACTTCCCTTTGCAGCAAGACTTTGTAATCAAATAGAATAACAACGAACCAACTGAATGTCAATCTGTCAATGTTTTTGAAAATGTTATTAGTGTCTTTTGTCGCACTCACTTTTTTGCATGGACCATTTATAAAACTATTTTTTTAATTTTCCGTACGTTTTTTTAAACATTGTCTATCATACAAAACATGTCCTCAAAACAAACACAACAAAAAAGTATTAGCCAAAATGTTGCCGAAGCGGAATTTCTGAAAGTGATGTATGTAGGCATGTAAACATATATCCTACAATGTACTTTTATCTATACATATAGATTAGTTGATTAAAAATGTAGATATTTTTGTATTCCAGTTTTTCTCTAAATTTAAGTTTAGAATTTTGTAACAGAATAATATTTATTATATATAAAGTATAAGTATACACTATTTGTATGACACACTTACTCTATAGTAAAACCACGACACGGAAAATTTTCAAAATTCTAGTAGAATTTTTGTTTCAATTTAATCTAGTATCTATTTCTAACCCATTAATTATTGGTTTCGGACTGAACCTGTAACTTTAAGGAGAGACTTCGCCTCAGTTTGTTTGTTCCACCGATGTTTAAAAAGAGTGCGACAAAATTTTTCACACACTTCTAGTGTTATAAGCGTCTACGAATTACAGTGAACGATTCCGACCGTATGCTTGTTGTAAGCTGGAATTCGCAGTTAAAGGCAATTGAAGTCCGTAAATGCCGTCGATGCTCAGTCAAATGCTGTCAAATTTTACGATATATCTACGACAGTCTATACAGACGTAAGAATTATTACTTTCATATATGTTACATTCAAACCTCAAAATTGACTTAATCATGAACTATAAAATACTCGACATACACTACACTGTACAGTTCATCGCTCAGATTTGTACCCTAATTGTATTCGGTAAACATAAACGAACCTTATAAACAATGGAGGTCGAGTGTATAAGCAACGCAACTGATGCGCGCGCACTCATTCACTAGTAGCGGGTGTGGTGGTGTTGCTAAACTGAAATAATTCCTTTATTCTCATACATTTTGACACTGTAAATAACAAGTCTTTTTGGATATTTTACATTTATTGTATTTTGGTATTGATATGCATTATCTTAAAAATATCAGCAGGTACCTACATTTTTCATAATTATTTAGAAGAATTATTTTTTAATATTACGAACTCGGCCATGATTTGACCATTATGCCAAATATTTGTATAGTCGGTATCATTAAAACCATACAGAAGTAATTGTAGTATATATTTTAGAGCATACGTAACAATTGTATTTGTTGAAAATAGAGAATGTTACAAATTTTCCTGCTTTATTTATATCTGAAAGAGGTGACGTTAATCATTTAACAAGACTTCCATACTACCGTAAAGTTTCCGCAAATTATCGCCTTTATCAATTAAATAGATAGATTAATAGAATGTCGAAACTAATTAAATTAACAATAGAGACTATTTGAAGTTAATTATACTATATTTAACTCAATTTTGTTATATATTTTGCAACTTAATATACCATAAATTTGCAGTTCCAGACAAATCCGTATGTGTAGCTAATATGACATGCAAAAACAAATTACACACGTTTGTTATTAAAACAGGAATAAGTTTATAAGTGTAAAATAATTTATAGGAAATTAAACGGTTGCACCTTACAACACTGATAGGGAAGGGGGAACGATCGGGGAGTTTCGAGTTAATTCACCCGCGGCCGCGTTCGATGCCGCGTGTTCCGATGCGCGGGAACCACGGCGGAGCAGGACGCGATCCCACTGGTGGTCCGGAGCGGCCACCAACTGACGCCATGTCGTAACATGATGGGCTACAACAACCAAGGCCACGGGTACAACAAGTTGTTTACGCAGGTGCGCGTCTCGCGATCCGCTCCCTAAGTGAGGTGTCGTGTTTATGTTGTCAGATGTTGTTATTGTTTTTTTACTTATAATCGATTATTACGTGTGCGTATCGTTAATCTATATTCTATGTTAGGTTTTATTTCATCAAAAGTGTTATTTCGACTGCTTAAAACTTTATACTACGTTAAAGGCTTATAAGATCTATTGCAGATAAATAAAAACGTTCGATTACTTTGGATTATTTATTATGTGTAACATATTATCATATTTTACTATTATCTCTCAGTGTTTATAATCATAATAGGAAATATTGCCGGTAACAGTTGTATATTAGTTGCCTCCGACTCTGTATTCGTGTAAACAGTTTCATTGTTTCGTGGGATATATATCTTTTCATTAAATTATGCCATTTTTGACCACTAGAACCCTATTGCCAATATTATCTCTGTCGAATTTTGTATTTCCTACGTTGTTCATATATATAAGTACATAGTAATTAAAAATTTAAAATAAAACTGTATGTCAGAGTAATTGTGCCTTGAAACCTAACCTAACAACTACGCATTTTCTTAATCACATATGCAAAATCAGTTTTGACAAATCTCAAATTGTTTCGAGGGTCGCCACCTGCGGTCCCCGTGCTGCAATTTTAAGACTACGGTTCTAGACGATGTTCTGAAACGACGTGCCACTCAATTTTACATCAAATTCGGTTTAACCGTCTCAGAAATTAGTCCGGGGAAAACAACAAACGTTTCTATTTTATTTCTCTCTGTAGATGAAGCCAGTAAGTACAACAGGTTGTCGAGTTTCTTTTCAGGTTTTCATTGCATCTCTTTCTATTTTATCCATCCATCTGCCAGTGGATTAATGTTTTCTGTGTGTTATGTAAAATTATGAGTGATGTTTGCTCGATATTAGCGCATCATGGTGTGCAGCAATCGACGTCAGTCGTACGGACGTATCGTTTGGCGTGTGTACGACGTGAACTATTAAACATGAGAGAAAGAGCGCAGCTCAGATAACGTTATCATAGTTCTACAGTAAGCGTAAAGTTGTAAAACTACGATATTTGTGTCTTCGAAGCTGTGTTAGCGATGTTCTAATCACGCGTAAAAGCGTGAGATCTCAAAGGCGTCTTCCTTCAATCATACGCGAGTTTACGCGTCGTGATTAAAAACAGATAGCACGTTAGAATGTTTGGGAGTCTGTCGAGAAGATTGATCGCGTAATAAACAGCGGCCGGCGTTGCGTCCGTGAGATTGACATGGGATTACGCATATCAAAATGGTTACCGAGATCAAAATTGGCAATTCTACGAATTGTTCAGTTAGTTAAAATGTTTTTGTTTACTTACGCTGCTCGTCCGCCTCTGCGTGCATTATTATTTGTTATCTTAGAGAACGTTTACCTGTCATCATGTCATTTAACTACCAAGATAGGCAGATTGATAGATTGATGGAATATTTTGTTAAGAGTTTGACCTAAGTTAATCTTTTCATTCGTGTAGGTTGATTCCTAATTCTTCAAGATTCTCCCTGCAGATGGCAATAACAGCTATGTAGCAATGATTAATTATTGTGTTATCTTTGTTATAAACTGTTGTCCGTTATTCTGCTGTTGAGGAATTTGCTATTTTTTCGTATCGTATTATAATCTGTAACATTCTTACGATAACGAAATGAATATTCATTGTTCGTATCATGAGTTAGTGTGAGTGAGCAACGTTTCTTCGACCATTGTCATTGTCTGTAGTTATAACGGGGAAAACGAATAATCAACAACGGATTAACTATGTCTTCAATAATTGATTATATGCTGTGTAGGGATGCATAATATTAGTTGTTGTATTTATAACTATCTTCACTCCTCACACGGTCAGTACTTTATTTATATCTTCGACATAGGTTGATCTGTGTGGTTTCGACTAGTTCTCGACTCGTACTTCCATAAAAATATTATTATATATCTGTATAATGAGACTAAGTCTTTAGTGTTCCGGTGCTAGAGACGAAGAGGAGTTCAGGACAGTGTTTGGCATCTGTGTATCAAGTGTAGGTTAAAGGGTAATTAGCGACACGCATCAATGGCTACCTCCATTGCCGCTACTACTCTCTCTGTCTCGCCAATTTTAATAAAATCATGCTGAGATCGATTCAGATACTCTTTCTAATAACGAGTTTACTATAGCTCTTGACAAGCAAAGAACTATTACTTGGTTATATAAAGATTTTATGGGTCTCCTATTCCCATTTCTAAACTTTTTATTGTACAAATTACCTTTATAGGTATATATATTTATGGTTAACTTGTTTGTCTGATCATAATATTACCTTTGTATATGTGATCGGTTTTTAGAAACGTTTTATATTGAAACAGGCAGTGATTTGTACCAATAAAGAGAATAGTAGTAATTTAAGTCCTCTTTGAGAAAAATCTCTTATTGCAATCTACCTAGTCTTGCCATAAATACTGAAACAAAGAAAAAAAAAATGTTTCTATTGCAAATAACATCTATTTTACGGTGTGTTAGTTTAATACATAAATATAAAACAATTTAAAATATAAAAAGCTTATTCGAAGTAGTCTCCACTGGCTGCAATACAGTCCTTTAAACGTTGAAGCCAGTTACCAATAGAAGCACGCACTCTTGCTCTTTCCATGGAAAAATTCTTCACTGCGAATCGTACGAATTGTTTTAGGGACTGCAAATTATCATGGGGCTTAGAGCAAGCCGTACTCTCTAAAACTGACCATAAATCATAATCTAGCGGATTAAGATCGGGACTAGGCGACGGCCAGTCTTCAGCTCTGATGAAGTCCGAAACATTCGCTTACAACCAAGACTGGGAAGACCGAGCTTTATGACCCGGCGCTGAGTCTTGCTGGAAGGACCATTCTTGGTTATTGAACATGGTGTTGTTTAGGGGCCTACCTCCTCAAGAATAGTATCTAGATACACTTGTGCCGATGTTTTGATACCTTTCTCACAAAAGTATGGCTCAATCACTCCTTCATAGCTAATACCCCACCAAACCATCACTGAAGTCGGATAGTGCCCACGTTGCATTCTGTCGACTAATTGGGGACCTTCCTTAGAGCTTTGAGCATAAATACGATCATTTTGATTGTTAAAATATTGCCCAATTGTAAAAAAAGTCTTATCCGTAAACAAAATTTTTCTGTGACCTCTCTTTGCGTACCGCTTCAGTAGTTGTTTCGATTTTACCACCCTATTCTTTTTTAAATTATCAGTTAAGAAATGACCAGTACGTCTCTTATAGGCTGCAAGTCCTAAGTCATCGTTTAAAATACGCGACAAGGTTCTAGGTGTTATCTTCATTTCCCGAGATAAAATCTTTTGCTTTCGGACAGGATTTCTTCGAATTCTTTCCCTTACTGCTTAGACCACCCTTTTTGTACGAACACTACGTGGACGGCAAGATCTTTTTCTGTCACAAACAGAGGAGGTCTCATTGTACCTATTAATAGCCCGGTACATAAACATTTTAGTAATACCAAGCGTATGGAGAATTTTAATTATTTCATTTGGCTCCATACCTACTTTGTGTAATGCAATCACTGCGATTCGGTTCTCTTTATCACCCCACTCCATTTTAATATCGCAAAATATTGTACAATGTATTGGCGCCAAAACTCAATGAATAATCATATAAAAATGACAGATACCAAATTCAATTGTAATATTTTGTTTATTTTTTATTGTATTTATGGCCAAACTAAGTATATCAAAGCTTTTCTTTTGTTTTGAACCCATGTACAAAGGTAGTTGGGCAAAACAAATAACAAATTCATAAATTAATATAAAATTCGCTGTAGTATGTATTAATAGAAAATATAAAGTATCTAAATGGGGCTTCAAATATCAAAGCGTAGCCTTATACGACGATACTTAAACCATGCCACGTTTATTATCATACTCTATGTGACCTCATTCCTTTACAGATCCTGAACTATCGTTAGCTTCTGCGAATAGTTTGGGGAATAGCCGAAAATTGGTCAAGGTCGATGTAATTCAATCAGTGATACGACAAAGGAACAATGATGCATGTCTTTATTAGTAAATTTCAATAATAAATACATGGCAAATATAACCACTTTTACGTTACGTTATAGAAAAGTGTCAAAAGGGCCATTGTCAAAACAATCCTATGAAGCTGAACTTAGAATCAATCCAGTGTCCAAAACGCATTCGTATTTCGGTCATTTCAATAAATATTTAGATTCAGATATTATTACATTTATAACCAAAACCTTATTCTTAAACAAAACTCTATATGAAAAATGTGGACCATTTTCGACAATCCTATCAAAGTGAAAATGGAATCACTCCAGTGTCTAAAATGCATTCGTATTCCGGTCATTTTAATAAATATTTAGATTCAGATATTATTACATTTATAATAAAAACCTTATTCGTAATCGAAACTCTACATGGAAAATGTGGGCCATTTTTGACAATCCTATCAGAGTGAAGATGGAATCACTCCAGTTTTCTAAAGGCACTCGCATTCCGGTAATTTAAAAAAAATATTTAGTTTCAAATATTATTACATTTATAATCAAGACCTATTCTTAAACAAAACTCTACTAGAAAAATGTGGACCATTTTTGACAATCCTTTCAGACTGAAAATGCAATCCTCCAATGTCCAAAATGCATTCGTATTCATTACATTTATATCCAAGAACTATTCTTATACAAAACTCTATATGGAAAAAGTGGGCCATTTTTGATAATCCTATCAGACTGATGATGGAATCACTCTTAGTGTCCTAAATGCATTCGTAATCCAGTCACTTGAATACTTCTTTAGATTCAGATATTATCTTAAATAACCTAATAATGTTATAAATTGAGACGTTTTAGTGTTGTAAAGAATTATAGGAATGTAAACGTCTAGGACTCCAGAAATCTTGTTATGAGGTAGTGAACGCACTAGACCAAGATTAATATTAAAAATAGATCTACTCAAATCCACTATTACTCTACGTACGTCAGTAAACGATGCACTTTATTGACTTGGCATATAAAATAGCTATAAAATCTTATTTTGCTTTTTTTTAGTGCATGTTCAATAAATGTGTTATTATCGACAAATAAATCCGTAGTTCTAAGGACCTGTTTTTGTTACTGATTTCGTTACATGAGATCAGATTTCGACTCCACATTAGTAAACAGGTCAACATTTCGAAGCGATGATGGCTTAGTTCATAACGTGTTCGGACACAGCGTCAATGGACGTGGGTTCGAATCCTTGCAATCGAGAGCTTCCGTTGAAGGATAATATTGTGATGAAACCATAGCGCAGAGGTTGTAGGGTTTTTTTTTAGTATGCCGCCCACTAGCTACCAATCTTGAGTTGAAAATCTTTCGCCAAGCACCTGTTGGTATGTTCCGGCAGACCCACCCACTTGAGACCCAGTCGCCTCTAGATTTGACGTGTTTACATTCTTAGATGTCAGATCTCAGATGAGATTTTTCTCAAACGGTAAAACATATAAAGTATTAACATTTATAACATTTAACGTCGCCGCACTTAGTTTTGTATAATAATTTCGAATACAATACAGGGCAATTACTATCTGTTTGATTCACAAGTAATTGTTCGGAGTTTGGATGTACTTTCCATCGGTCAATTGAAATGACATAAGTCCCCTCTTAGTAGTTGCCAAGCCATGGGGGTCGAGTTCGCAAGTTCGAAACCCGGCATGTACCAATGTATTCTTCGAAATTCGCGTACATTTCTGACGATGAAGAAAAACATCGTGAGTAAGCTTGAACCTAAGAAATGTTCTTGTAGTACCACCGTGTGTGGGAATGAATGTATAGAACTGTGTGTGTATATTTCTCGGAGTTTCCAATCGCCAACACATTGTGGGTAGGCGACGCTGGCGTGGTCATTATGCCCATATGTTACTTCGGGAAGATGCCTATGACCTTGAGGTGGGTCTCTTACAAACTGATGTGATGAAGTCTCATTCGCATAGACCTAGATACATTAGTACTGGAACTTGTAGTTGTTAAAGTGAATTTGTTTCTCCCGTTTACATTACACTCTGAAACCCTTTAAAGTATTTAAATTAACTCAAAATGTGTAATTATAGAGACGAGCGCTCTTCCAGTTTTCGAATTTCGACCATAGAGATAAAAAAAATTCAATATGTTGATATTGATGACACTAAAGCTCGTCAATAGCTACTAAATAAAAAAGAATGAAGAAAATCAGTTGAAAAACAGAGGAGCGAGATGTTCATAACTGTTTGTCCACTGCCCATTTATATATAACTAAGCAGAATGAAGGAAACGTATACTAATAATTAAATTAATGCCCTACACTTCTTATTACTACATTTTTCTTTAAAATCATAAAGATTTCAATAAGATTATTGTCCTAGCATTATCTGTATTTCTCAAGGAATGTTTATGACAAACTCGTACAGTCAACTGCATTCCACATACTTATAATTTAGGTATTAATCAGCTCGTTTTCTTATAATATGATGGCAAATCCGTCAATTTTTCTATTTGTTGTATATAAGCTTTAGCGTTAGACCACATTCTTGTTTGTTGTGAAATGGTAACGTGGCCCATAATGCTAATAACCTAAGCCTAAAACGAACAGATTATCCATTTGACGGTTAGCTAGGTGGTAGAGCCATGCTGGATTTTGTGGCAAAGCCACGCTGAATCTATTACTGGTTTTAGCATGAATGGGTCGGCTCGCCCGGGGTACTACCACCCAACCCACAGAAACACCGATGTGAAGTAATAGCGCTTGCATTGTTGCGTTTCGTTCGGTCAGTGAGAGCTCCGGAGTGAGTCTTAGAAAGAATCGTGATCTTGATACCGATACTAGATGTATCAATAGACTACGTGTATCAATATTGTCAATATGGTTCAAATTCGACTTCATTGCAAGACCGCAAAAATCTTGCCGGGGTCAGTCTTGGTATTGGTCTTGCAAAAACGCAAGAACAAAACCAATACTGCAAGACCAAGACCGATTTGGGGCAACACTAACATCAAATGACGCATTATATCTGACTTTTGGGGAATTAAATTACTGACTCTTGTAAAGATGCCATTCGTTAATGTATATTCTATTGTCGACGATTGGCGTTTCTGGAATTATTTTGGTTACAAAATCGATTAATCATTCTGTTAAATCTGTGCCAAAAAAATTTGATCTATTAATGTTTTCATAACATTGGATAACCTTAAAGGAATATGTGAAGAGTGAATGAAGACTGATGATAATCCCATTAATATTATACAGTAGCTGTGTCCGCGACTCCGCCCGCTTGGAACTTAATGTAAAAAAACAGCGACTAATAAAGTCCATTTACATATCTATTTTTCTCTCGTACTTAAGTCACGTCGTTATTAAAATTAAAATAACTTTTGATAGAGTGAACCGATTTTATTGAAACCAAAACTAACTGTTACTCGAGGATATGCTTTATGATTTTCGTCATGAGGTATTATTGTGAACGGAGTACTTTAGCAGAGATGCGTGTTCGTACAAACAGATGGGCAGAGAGAAATTTCTAAAAATGATTGAAATGTATTTTATAACTTATTCCAAGAAACCTGCAACAATTTTTTTCACAAAAATCTACAAAATACAAACACGTTTGATTTACCTTCTTATTATGTGTATAGAAGATTTGAATGTTTATGTTAGATGAAGCCGCGAGCGGATGCTAGTTAATATTAATTTATACAATACATAAATAATTTTTACTCGCAGATCGATATGTTTTTTCTATGTGATATTCTTCACCATTTCAAAACCGACTCGCCTTATGTTATTTCATCATATTTGTTACAAGATAGGTATAGTCGATGCGGTCAGAGATGCCAATTAACACTCTGTAGGTACACTGTAACTATTTATCCGGGCAGAGCTTCGCCTTACAACAACTTCCACATGAGAAAATGCGTGTAGATAACCTCTTGCCTTTTATCTGTCAAACTGTGGAAGTCAAAGCAATTACTATTTACTCAAATTTCCCTATAATAATTTAGTAACATAATAATAATAATAACGATCAAATTGTTGTTATTTAAGTAATACATAAATTCTATATAATCGTTCTTATCTATGTATCTCTAACTAGACGACCAGTGCCCACTTCGTTGGGCGGTAATAGGCATTATCAAACTACAACTTTTCTCTAGAAGTCAATCATATATCTCTAATAGTTAAGGCAGCGTTCGTAAGAAACGTTTACGTTCGACCTTTTTTTCTCCGACTCCCCAGATATTACCCTTAGAACCTCACAAACTTTACCTATTTATAATATTAGTATAGATAATATAATTAGTTAATAGCCCCTGCCCGCGACTTCGTCCGTGTAGTAATAGTTACTACTCTGGGCTAACACTGACACAGCAGAAGCTCTCAAAAAGAAGAAAAACATCTCGATTTTGAAACATTTTTCATCTGTGCTCCGCTCCTATTGGCCTAAGGGTGATGATATATAGCCTATAACCGTTCTCGTTGAATGAGCTATATAACACTGAAAGAATTATTCAAATCGGAGCAGTAGTTCCTGAGATTACCCCTTACAACGTCACAAACTCACAACGTCACAAACTTTACCTCTTTATAATATTAGTATAGATATAATATTAGTATAGATATGGTGGCGCTAGTGTTAATGTGCCGGTCGCGTTGTAGGGTCGCAGCTCTCAGTATATAGTATCTTATCTATGGTCACAGCGCTACCGGTGCTACCGGACGTAGTCAATAACATGTTAGTCCAAGATCCCAGAGCGATTAGACACAACTTATTTTTAAATATTTGAAACCTTACGTTTTGAGTAGTGTTTCATGTACTTAGAACGCTTGCGCACTCAGAGTTTGAGTCTGGGGCCAATGTAAAGATGCCTCGTGAGAAAGGTGGCTAAAAATAAGAGCTACTTAAATTGTAATGGCTGATTAGATTAAACCTATATAGAGATTTCGTTAACGCTTTCAAGTGCTTAAACCTAAATTTAACCCTCGGTGCTTGGCGGCGAATTTTCCTTACCCTTACCAGTTACCCAGATTCTATAGAGATGTATAGGTAAGAAATAGAAAAAGTCGTTAGGACATTTCAAAGGGCTTCATTGCGATATTATTCTTCTCCGAATTCATTTATACGGAACCGTTACCGCTTGGCTTCATTCAAAATCGATTTGAACCCTGAAATAGATCGGCCACAGCGAGGCTCGCGCGTCATTTCACTGTTTGCTATAACTTGACCGTCTGAAACGATCACCTGCGCGATAAACACGTGTTTTTTTATTGCCCTAAAACTGTTTTGACGTCAGCATGGGTCGTAACAGAAAATTGTAATAAAAACATATATAGAGATTTAAGATTTTCTTTAAATAAAAAATAACTGCGTCATGAAATAAAATCCATTTATTGTTTATTTTCACTTTAGTAAAGTAATTTGAGGAAAGTCGTAGTTGTTGAGTGTTTTAATTTGTGAAGTCGATTCAATGTCCACAGGTTCGAACCCCGGACTAAAGAATGAGACTGAATTCGCGTAGCAATCAAATGACGATTAAGGAAAACATCGTGGCGAGACCTGACCCTTAAAAAAGTTATTGTAGTACCAGTGTATATGAATTTGGCAGGAAAGAAATGATAACAAACTCTTTGGTATTCAGACTACATAATAAAATACTCAAACAATATAACGCTACGTGCATGTATATAGAAATACCAAAACACAGAAAACGTATTAACGCTACGCCCTCGAACCGCGCTTTAATAACTACCCTAAGCGTAAATAAAAAATGCTCGACCGTTGCCGCGTTGGCTTCGTCCCAAAAACGAGGGCGTAAATATGCACACTGGGTATCGAGCCGATGGGGGGTCGGGGGATCGGCGTGGTGGCGGGCGTGATGACGTCACGCGACCCCGCCAGACTGCCGCCGAAACCGACTCCGTACCCGCTCACTGTCAGACCTTAATCAATCGCGCCCCGATAAAGAACCTCATAGGCTGAATGAACTGACTTCCACGGCCTCAATGAATATTTTTTTCCACCTCGTAAAGATAAGATGGCCGCCGCGTTTTTTTGTTATTAAACGTCACTAAGGTAAGCTTTTGACGTTAATTGCTTTGTAAATTAGTTTTGTTTTCTGTTTATGTTATTACGATAATTATTGGAAATATCTTAATCATAATTGTTGTTTGTACATAACCTTCACAGTGTTATTTAAATATATTTAGAGTGATTGTCAATTATTTATCTGTGACACTATTTTAATTTCGTATTTCTAAGAAATCGTGCGTCAAACGTTTCATGTTAAGTCCTTTATAGTTGAATAAATTTTTTTAACAGCTTCCCTTATTTTATTCATTTAAATAAGCGTAATAAAGCGAACAATCATTATTATAGAATATTGATTATAGTCATAATAAATACTTGAAACACAAGTGACAAAAACGTTCCAATATGTTTGAATTCATTCTCATATACAGTGTATAAGGGTTGATTTTCACTTAAGTACTTAAGCAAAAGTAACAAATATTGCCATATAGTCTAAATAATAAAAAAAATATTTATTTGTACTTTGTGTACCTATTAGGTATAAGTAACCAGAAAAACAAAATTAAATATAAATATGAATGTATCAGTTGCCAATTTGGCCACTTGTATGTCGGGAACTTGCGCTTGCCTTCTCTCGTCAGAAGCTTAATTGCTCTCGTCTCCACTCTGCGGGTGACGCTATAAGCAAAGCTGTGGTAACCAATTTTAACTACATGTCTATATTCTTTACACGTATAATCTATGAACCTATCTCTATAATATTTTTTGGCGGGAACTAGTATGATCACTCAGTAATCTAACCTCGTTCACTTGAAAATGTTTTTGATAACCAGAGTGAGCTAGATGTCTCATCCAGGGGAATAATGGGGCTGGCTATCTTTTACTATTATTCATTTTAATTTTATAGTGTATGCCTTGTATTAGCTACTATATACTCTATTTATGTTACTGTAAAAATATATGACATGAAAAGATAAACCAGATCAAGTTTCTTGCCGGTTCTTCTCGATGACTGGGCTGTTTTCCGAACCGGTAGTAGCTTTGACGTTCATAAGCGCCTTCTCACGGCCTAAATTGAATAAAGGATATTTTGATTTGATTAGCGCATTTCCTAGTTCAATTCTATATTAATTTAACGATCACATTTAAACTTGAGTATTATTTTCTGTGTCAGAAGATTTACGATTATATGACATATTTGTAACCGCTCGCGACTGTGTACATATTAATTACAATAAAAATAAGAATACAACATAATTATAACCATTTGCCTGAATGCAGCCTTTTATTAATGCACTTTTTTAAGTTTGAATTTCTTATTTCAAAGATTAAATTCACCAAATATATTTACAAACATTTATCTATTTGTATTGGTGTTTGTCGGTGATATTTCGGTATTTATTCTAATACTAGCTGTGGCCGCGACTCCGTCCGCTTTGAACCTAATGTTAAGTCCATTTACTTTTCTCTCGTACATAAGTCGCGTCGACATTAAAATTACAATAACTTTTGATAGAGTGAACCGATTTTAATGAAACAAAGACTAAATGTTACTTGAGGATATGCTTTTTCTTTCTTATCATGAATGCAGTACTTTAGCAGTGGTGCATGTTCAAACAAACAGACACATAGACAGACAATTCCCCTTTCCCTAACCTTCCCCCATACACAGGCTGGCAACGCACTTGCAAGTCCCCTGGTGTCGCTGGTGTCTATGGATGGTGGTGATCACTTAACATCAGATGACCCACCTGTTCGTTTGCCGCCTATTCACATAAAAAAAGACAGACATTTCTAAAATGATTGAAATATATTGTATTTCTTATTCGTAAACTCATGCTACATTTTTTTTTATAATAATCTAAAAAGTACAGATTCCTGCGATTTAGATTCATTTAGATTGTTGTACATAAATTAATTTCAGCGTAATTCAAAATCTATCGTAGGAAAGTTTTAGTGTGGTTATAATATAACCACTCTAAAATAATGTAAAGTCACTATATTAAGTATAGATATCTGCATGGGGAATGACATTGGCATATATACCAGCAAGGCCAGTTGAAAAAGAATTGCATATGCATGAAACACTCTTGACGAGTCTGCGACGTATTCAGCCCTAGTTTGCATCTCATTATTCGCCTCTATTGACTTACGTGCTTTGAATTAAAATTATATACTGTAATTGGTATTCATTAATTTTGTTTGCACATCCGTCATGTTACTTATTTCTTTATAGCAAAGTTCACACAAATATAATTAATAAGTTTATTGCTGTGGACAATGCAATAATGACAAACTTAGAGTCGTTTGTCGACGCCATTTGTAAAATAAAGCGATCATTATTGTTTTCAAAGAGACTAGTGTTAAATAATTAAAAAAATACGGTATGCATTTGGAATTAAATTAAATAATATTAATGCTACATCAAATAACAAGGTTTTCAAGTTATAAACAACATAAAATACTTATGATTTATTTTTCATATTAATTTCTTATTGTATGTATGTTTCATTGTTAATAAATCTCTTTTAGAAAGAAATATTTTTAATGACTACAATCTACAAAAACGAAAATAAATTATGTTACTATTGGTAATCGAACCGACAGTCAGTATAATACAATTCTAATATCACTAAATCAAACATCAATACATTACAATATCGATATCACTAAGCCAAACTGTTATCACGGAAATAATCAAATCACAACAGTAATGGATAGGTCTGCATTAAAAATGGTGACTTTAGATTTATTCCTACGCTTGTTACTAATGCCTCGGCTATAAATTTTATTGCGCTTTTACTAAAACAACCTTAATTGGCAAGTGTTATAAAATAATAGTTTTTGTTAAAGTATGGATTGAATGAATATCATTTCGATTTAAGATCGATTCAAAAACGATATAAATCGATTCTGCTTTGTCATTAAAACTATATATTATAACATCGAATTTACAGAATCGATTTATTTCCAAATCGATTCATAAAAATGAAAATATTGCATATTGCTTAAATTTAATAGAGTTTGCATTGTAAATAAATAAAATGCATGATAAAGATACTTGTTAATTTTTATTACAGATTTTTATATAATATAATATAATATTGTTACGAGCATGTACCTGATTCTGTGTACGTTTGTTTGTGTTGTGCATTGCATGCAGTCGACACGTCACACCGACCAATGAAAAGCTACAAGCCTTTGGTAAGGACACCAAATTTGGTTTGTATCGTAACGTTTTTTGGTTATGTATCTAGATGTGTTAGAATAGTTGTTTCAAGTGTTGTTTTTATTTAATAATGTTTCTGTGTACTGCGTAGTTTACTATTTGCACTACGGTTGTGACTTTCTTTAGGTCGAAGCTGGGGATCAAATAGCATAAATGCTAGCTAGTTAATCCACACGTGCAAGTTTTGCGGCTTTTTTGTAAATTTCGCAAAAAATACTAAATCACGCAGGCCTAGTTCCTATAATGTAACTGGAGACTTACTAAGCTAACAACTTTCTTATTTTTGCTCCCTTTCTAAATCATTCTTACCCTTCAGCTTCAATTTGAATAGCAAATAACATTCCCGATTGATGATCTTCTCTGTCAGAACGTAAACCAATTTTAGACGCTAGATTAATCTGCCTGGCTGTACGATGCAATTAGTAGAACACCTGGATAGGTTCTTTATGACATTTCATGGACCCTAGGAATACTCTTGTTTGGATCGATCATGATCTACATATGGCAAAGACACCGATAGTGGTAGATCCAGCATACTAGCGTCAGGATCGATTAGTCTTTCTGAGTACTGGGCTATTGTCCACGTGAATTACACTGGTTTGTGTAATAAAGCGGCTTTCTGGCGCTTTTTGTAGCAGAAGTACAAGAGAAGGTACATGTAGCTATCTCATATGTCAATGATAAAATTTAGGACAGATGTATTCGCAGCAGGGCGTAAGGTCCAAAATATTTATGGCATTTATCAAAGGATAATTAGGGTTATCTTATTGCTTTGTGTAGTTTAGTAATCAGTCGTTCGTGCGCATCCGTCGGGTAAACCAAACCCAAAGAACTGATGACTATAAATGGATTGTCTTGAATTTACAACAAGTAAATTGTCTCTTTATTGTGGTCTGTGTTAGCTTGTTAGCTTCTTGAATAACTAAGCTGTTTGTAATTAAATACAACAGCATATGATTAATAGTAATCGCTTTCCACAAAATGGACGTGCGCCCCGTGAGTATAATCGAGAGTTTAAGTTCCTTATGTGTTATCTAAGACTCTTTATACCTCTCTTTCAGAGACTTATATCTGATTGTATCAAAGTTGTATGACGTAGACCCTGTGAAGTATATTAGCAACGGTTTAAACTGCTATAGTTTCAAAATCGTCTTCATTGTTGTTAATCCAAATATTAACCTGACAGGCTCATAATATAACATATAATATATAATATAACGTATATTTATTCTTTCATTGTATCATAAGTTAGTGTTTTGAATCCAATTTTAATGTTACACAACAGTGTATTTGAGAATTATACCAAGCGTAACATGAGTGGGCTTGGAGTGCAGCTGCTAGACGTAGGATATTCTACAAGATTTTCTACTTGAGCTTGATAGCTAGACAAGTGAGCGCCAGAAATTGTCAACCACGCTATGTATCCTACATCGGAATCTAAGGAATTTGAATGGGCAGTCTGTTCGGAACGGTTTTCACTGTACTGGATCTTGAACGAAAGTTTGGGTGAAAAAATGTGAATAAAATGTGATTCCAGGGCTCAGCGGATTCAAACTATTCGCAGCCATCGTCGGAGCTGTCGCTCGACGAAGACAAGGAGGCTCTGCGCCGGGAGAAGGAATCGCAGGCTATCGCGCAGCTCGACAAAGCGCGGGTGAGAAAATATATATTAATACTCCGTCACCACGTTCATTACTAACGCGCACGTTCAATGTGGTTGATTTTTTCCCCTTATTTTCGAACTAGGTTAGTTTAGCCTAGTAGATTAGCCTACTTGTTAGATATGAAATACACGTTTGAATTCGTGAGGTACACACGCCGGTACACATGGGTGTCTCACGAATTCTTATATGTATGAATAGCTTAGTTTAGCTTAAACAGGTTCGCGGTGTTGCATCCAAGGCAACAGCCCAAGCCAAGGATCGACCACTATGGCACTCTTGAGCTTCTTGCCAAGTGGCGAAATACCTTAAGCGCTCCCCTTTGTAGTTCGTTGAAGCGACAAAGTCCTTTAGGCCAATAACGTTGTCAATTCGAAAAGAAAACCTTCAATTTTTGTAAACCGGGGAAAATTATATCATAAAAAGTCGTAATATATAAATTTTACAAATTACGCTATATAACCTAGCGTGATTTGGACATTGTTGCAGAAACTAAATGAGCGACTTTAAATTGTGTATTATAACATTTCCAACATTGTAGTTTCCGAGTCGCCTCGTTCAACTTGCACGAAACTCTATCGCGATCGTTTATTAATATAAACCGCGCAAAATTAGTTTATTTAAGCCAGCGCGACGTGAAATTTGAACGTGTGGACGGAGCATTAAAACCTTTTTTGAAACATAATAGATATGTGTTAGTATGTATATGTATTATAGTTGTGTGTATGTTGTTAGATAGTTGTAAATTAGATGATGTTTAGAAAGTTATTGAATTGTTAGAATAATTATTTAGAAGTAACACGTCTTTGTTTTTTTTTTTCAAATTTGGGTGTTTTCATGGAAATCATTAATTGAAATAAGATTCCTGTTTTATATATACTCGATATGATAATTTCGAATACTACGCAGAAATTATTATTACGAATGGGTTAACTTAAAACATAGAGAAAATAAATCGAATTATCTGTGTTATTATATTTTTTTAAATACACCATTTCATTCATATAACTATTATAATTTAATGATAAACAATATCAGTTTTATTGTTACCGGTAGGTAAACTAATACTACATTCATTCATATAACTATTATAATTTAATGATAAACAATATCAGTTTTATTGTTACCGGTAGGTAAACTAATACTACATTCATTCATATAACTATTATAATTTAATGATAAACAATATCAGTTTTATTGTTACCGGTAGGTAAACTAATACTACATTCATTCATATAACTATTATAATTTAATAATAAACAAGATCAGTTTCATTGTTACACTGTAGTATTTACAGTGTTTCTAAATTTCATCTCGAAAGATCACTGACGTAAGAGTTCGCTCCCTATGGCAATAATAAGTTATTTTAAACAAATTTCGGTTTATTGATTTTGTATTTTTATTGTTAAAGCTTCGATAAATGATTTCACTCATCTGATGATAAATAAAGTAGAATGAATATCGACAATCGTCATCAAATGTAAAACAAGAAAAAATATAATATTCTGACACACAAGGTTAATGTTCAAATTTAAGAGCTCAATTTAGGACAATACGCAGATGAATGTGGCCCGAGGTACAGTTAAAAATACATTTTTAACACGTAATATAAGTAATTCAACAATGGTACAGTAATTTCTGGTACTTGCATAACAGGAAGCCAAGTTCTGTCGTTTACTTGTAACTATATTTGAAACTAAGTTAGTGCATACTTGGCATAAATTGCCTTTGAACCGAATCTTTTTTTAATATCAAATGCGATTTGGTCAAACATTGGCGAACTCTCTATGTTCAAATAATAATACACTTAGATCAGAATGTAAATGAATTACCGATGTAAGAAAAATAATCGTTCGTAGAATTTCGGTAATTGAAGGTGTGATTCTTGTACACAGTTATTATACCTAATAATAACATCTATAAGTTTCTTGAGGGAGTCCTTTTCTTAAATGGAAATCCGAAGTGGTATATAATGAATACCAACGGAATAGGGATCTGATATCAAAAGTTGTGAACTTCGATATACGACAATGAAATTTGCAAAGTTGCGAATTCATTGAAGGAAAATATCGTAAGAACACCTCAAGGGAAAAACAAACAAATTTTCATTTCTTGTTATATATAATCGTTTATGCTTCGTGAGCTTTCCACCTGAGAACGTCAAGTGCAATGCAACAATGTGCTATATGTCAGACAACTGATCTACCTTTGACTAGTCTTCGACCAAAACTATTCAAAAATCTTACATGTCCTAATTTCTACATATTATATTATAAAACAAAGTCTTCTGCCAAGTCAGCCTTTCTGTCTGTTCGCGATAAAATTAAAAACTACTGAACTGATTTTTATATGCCGTTTTCACCATCAGATAAAGTGATTCATGAGGAAGGTTTAGGTATATAATTTGTCAAGGTTTTTTTTATTAACAGGGCGGGATAACGTCCACCGGGCCCACTAGTTAATATTATAAATGAGGAAGTTTTTACGGATTGTATGTTCCCTTTCACGGAAAAATTATTTAACGGATTTTGATGCACCTTTACAGTAATATGGTTTATACATCAGAATAACACATTGTTTAAATTAACCAAAATATAAGTGATAAGCATCAAATTAATTTTAAAAAATCCTCTAAAGTCCCATCTGAGATTTTTTTCGGTGTACGCTGCATATACCATTAGTATTAAGCCCCGAATACACATTTTACTCACACAAAACATGCCAGTTACTGGTAAGAACAAGTTACTGGCATGTGTATCGAAATTCTGCCCGTAGTTCGCGTGCCAGTACAAAGCATACCTGGAGATCGCAGTTCGTTTGATTTTTTCTCCACGCGGAGAAGTGGGAAGGGAGGGTTGCTTGTGAAGATGCTTGATTCTACAAACTGGTATGCCACCCAGAGGCATATGTATCGCGGCTTCACTGGATGCCAATAACCGGCATGCCGGTTTGCCAGCACCTGGTACGCCATTTACAGGCATGTGTACTCCGGCCCTTATGTGAAGATGCCGTGGCTGTTTATGAAGATAAAAACGTATATGAAGTCGTGGGCGATTGCTAGTCTGCAATAAACGCTGATTATAGTAAAATTATAATCTGTATTCTACAATCTATCTTCTTCTTCTTCTTCTAATATATAAAAATCTCGTGTCATAGTGTTAGTGTTTGAACTCCTCCGAAACGGCTGGACCGATTTTTATAAAAAATTTAAATGTATATTTGGTAGGTATGAGAATAGGTCGTAAAGTATATTTTATATCTCGAGGTGATCAGGGTCTCCGTATTCAGAAATTGTTTTATTAATTTTTTTGACAATTCCTATTTATTTTATTTTATTTGCCATCAAAAAATACCCCCAAACCCCAAATGTTTACCGTCCCAATCCCACGTTCCCATTTTTTATTTGCGATTATAGTATTTTTGTATGAACAATATCTAAATAATTCAACGGTCGGATGTTGCTGAATGACAGATGGCGCTATGTTCGCCTTATCATAATTTCTTCCACATATGTCTAATTCATTTCACTAAACCAACTAGGTATGTGTTTGAGTGAATCCCTGAATGGTCTGATTTCACAATTGGAAACGGCGGGGAATCACTGTAGTCGAGTTCTAGGTTTTTTTAAGAATTTCCGAGTTTGCAAATACAATTAGAACCGGTAGGTAATCGATTTGACGCAGACGAAGTTGCGCGGGGCAGCTAGTGTTTAAATATATTATATAATAGTAAAACTGTTGGAAATAGGATTATTGATCTATATCTTGTTTGAATGTTTGAAGACAGGTAACTGCTACTCTTGAGAATTAAGCTGATTTACTTCGTATGCCGGTATTCGATGCAAATCTACCAGTCGGGTTTTAATTTGGCGCCTATCTAACAAACCAGCATGACATCAACGACTGGTCACAGATGGCTGTTCACTATATAATCCCTTTGTTTTTTGATCGTGCGTGACTTCCCATCAAGCGTAGTGCCGTAATTTTGTCGTGCTGTTATGAAAAAAGGACCAGGATTGTGAGGTTTATGTCTTTTTTTATGTCAAAAAGGCGGCAAACGAACAGGTGGGTCACCTGATGTTAAGCGATCACCACCGTCCATAGACACTAGCAACACCAATGGAGTCGCAAGTGCGTTGCCAGCCTGTGTATGGGGGGGAGTGGTAGGGAAAAGAGAAAGGGGAAGGGAAAGGGGGAAAGGAGGTGGGCATCCGGCGCTCTCACTGACCGAACGAAACGCAACAATGCAAGCATAGTTTTTTTATGTCATAAGTGGCAAACGAACAGGTCTGTCACCTGCTGTTAAGTGATCACCACCGTCCATGGACACTAACAACACCAGAGGAGTCGCAAGTGCGTTGCCACCCTTTGGGGGAATGGATTAGGGGAGGGAGAGGAGAAGAGAGGAGGGGAGGTGGGCCTCCGGCGCTCTCACTGACCGAACGAAACGCATCAATGCAAGCACTGTTACTTCACGTCGGTTTTCTATGAGAGGGTGGTACTACCCCGGACGAGCCGACCCATTCATGCTGAAACCAGTAATAGCTTCAGCGTGGCTCTACCACCTTCAAGGTCTAGCGCTGATATAGGCAGATGTGCAGATGCTTAGTTGTAGAACTTGAAAAAACGCAGGCTATTAAAATTGTGGTTCATGTATAGGCAAA
The DNA here is from genome assembly GCA_015888305.1 of Antheraea pernyi. Taxonomy (NCBI): domain Eukaryota; kingdom Metazoa; phylum Arthropoda; class Insecta; order Lepidoptera; family Saturniidae; genus Antheraea; species Antheraea pernyi. The sequence goes on from MU158703.1 coordinate 989,804, forward strand.
TATGTTTACAGAAATATTTCAGTAACTACATATAGGTGCATTCCAAAGAAAGAGGATCCCTTCCGCCATTTCTGGCAATATTGTATTTTATGTACCTATATTCGCAATCAGGAAAAGAGTTGCATCTAATAGTATTCTTAGCTTCTCTTCTCAAATTATATTTAATCAGAAAGCGAGTTAGACGTACGTCACTAAAGACGTGGGCTACAAAGTTTATCGACTTTCTAAGATGTGTGTTTTAGTTAGGTGCGTCCTTTTTTCTTACAGCGTGGCATTAGAATACTGTAGGTACTGGCGAAGCTAGAGCTAAATAGGGTATGATTTAAAAGAAAGCAAGGAGATTAAAGCTTAATACTCTTCCAAAACTCTTTTGAAAATTAATGGCACTGCCGTAAAACAATTGTGATGGGAGTTTGTGACGGGATCTTGAAATGTCATGTATTGGTTTTTATATTTTATTCATAATCTTGTGTTATTTGGCTTTATATTTAGTAATATTGGTGGTGTTTTAGTTAATATAGTTTGGTTATTGTGTACAAGTGAATTAGATGGGAAATAATACCACGGAACAGGGTATTCTGACTTGCCGCAAAAACTCCGTGGAAAGTTCTAAGAACATGGTCACCATCTTGTTAGTTGATTGAAATGATCATTGAAATATCATTCCCTACTCGACAATGGCAGTAATAATCTACTAGAAGATAGCTTGCCAAAAAATTAAAAAAGCATTGTAATGGACTCGTTGTATGTCGTGTTACAGTCGAAGCCGGTCGCGTTCGCTGTTCGCACGAACGTCGCGTACAATGGTTCGATCGACGACGATTCACCGGTGCACGGCAGCGCAATCTCCTTCGAGGTGCGAGACTTCCTGCACATCAAGGTACGTGGAAATGTACATATATACATAAACTTAATGTGTATATTGTTTGTCCAGGCTAAGATCTGTAGCGTCTGAACCGATTTTGACGACATTTTAAGAGCCATTCAAGTATTACGTAAGCAATGAAGGGGAGCGGGGCGGTCTTCGATTTGCTTATTTCTAATGACATGAGGGATGGGACTGATATGCGAGGTGTACGGTCTTATCAACTGGGCTACCATAAAATTAATTCAGATATAACCTATAAATTCCTTATTTCTAGACCTGTTAACTGCGGACCATGAATCAAAAAGGAAACCAGAACAGATTAAAAATACTTATATAAATGTTTACGTAAGCATAAGAATTACAAAAATTCTGCTTACGTAAGCGTACTTGAACCGTACCTTACAGGCAAATGGAAAACTTTGCACAGATTTGATCTGTCTTCGAATAACTACAATTTTCCATAGGTGTTAACAGAAGTTAAAACGAGGGAGAAATAATTTAATACGTTGTAATCCTATGTATAAACGATAAGACTGCTAAAAGTATTACGTATTAAAAAGAAATTGACAAAAATATCGATTTTATAAAAACACATTGTTGAAGTAAGCGTTATCTGTCAGATAAAGCAATAACTGTAACGTTACGTTTGTATTCGTCTCAGGAGAAGTACGACAACAACTGGTGGATCGGGCGGCTGGTGAAGGAGGGTTGCGACATCGGGTTCATCCCGTCGCCGGTGAAGCTGGAGTGCGTGCGCGCGGGGCTCGGCTCCCGGGCGCGGTCTCCTCCGCCAACCTGCCGCACCAGCCGCACTCGCGAGGTAGCACTCCCCCCACGCCCGGTACGTCACCGCCATACCATTGTCGTTGCATCTCGCTATACATTGCTCTATACTTCTCGGCTAGATACTACTTATTATATACTACCAGATAATCTTTTACACCGCTCTGTGAATTTTGGTATAAGTCTGGAAAATTTAGGTATAAGTATGGAAATTTCGGTATAAGTATTATATTATAGGTATAACACCGAGACAACTTCGCGATAAATACATTTTATCGTTGCATCTCACTATACATTTTCTGCTCGGCTAGATACTATCTATTATATAGTGCTAGACAATCTGTTTCACCGCTGTGTGAATATTTACACAGGACACAAATTTAGATATTAGTAAATATTATATTATAGACATAACACCGAGACAACTTCGAGATAAATAAATGTTATCGTTACATCTCACTATAAATTTGGTGCTTCGCAAGATTTATCTATTATACAGTCATTGCCAATCTTCTTAATCGCTCTGAATATACTATATATACAGAACACAAATTTAGGTATAAGTAGGTGTTATATTATACTATAGAAAATACATTTTATCGTTGCATTTCGCTATTAATTTGGTGCTGCAGAGCATACTATGGCACCACTTTAGTATACCGAAAGCAGAAATTTATTTCTGACAGCCCTCTCACCCTGGTCAACAAAAGTAAGCAATGCACTTACCCGCACTTACTTAATATTTATACTCACAAATATATTTTTATTATATATTTTAAAGGGACGCCAACACACACGACATTCATTTATTTATACTGGCATGGCCATCGAGATTATAATAAAGATTTATACATGGCCAGTACGCCACAACAAGTATTTTTAAATCTGTTCTGAATAAATAACTAAATATGACGTAATGACCATCCAGAAACCCTCCATCCCCTATGGCATCAAAAATAAGCAATTCAAAGACCCCCACCTCTATAAGTGCTTACGTAATACTTGTATGGCCCCTGTTTATTATACAGTCTGACAATCTTTTTCACCCCTCTGAATATACACACATCAAAAAAGTCTAAGCAACATGCGTGATATTACAAATTTTATCATTTTTATTAATTAATTTCTAAGTATTTACTCAAACAAAGTGCGTAGGTAAGTAAACTTTTTTGTTATTGGTGACATACTGGCTGGTTGTAAAAAAAAGTTGATTATGTTTTGTTTTTTCATAAAATTCAAATGACTGCGAATTTGTTTGAATTTAAGTGCGTTTTAATTGCTACATATTCTTTACGTCATGAAGCGACGTCATTTGATGGCAGATGAAATGCAAAGAGCTGTAGGGATGTTGCAAGCGGGAAGTAATCAATCTCAGGTATCTCGACATTTTGGCATTCATAGAAGTGTTATTTGTCGTCTTTGGCAGCGCTACAATAATACAGGAGAACCCGCTGAACAGCATCCAGGCCGTAAAAGGAGTACAACCACTCGGCAAGACCGGTACATACAACTGACTGCAAGACGCCAGCCGATGTTAACCGCTCGAGAGATAAGTTTGAGGCTACAAATTTCAAGTGGTGTTGATGTAAGTCCTCAAACTGTGCGAAATCGACTGCATGAGTACGGCCTACGAGCTCGACGCCCAATCAGGTGCCCACCGATACGTCACGGGAATCGCGCTCGTCGATATGAATGGTGTAGAGAACGCATAACATGGACCCAGGAACAATGGGATAAAATTATGTTTTCCGATGAGTCGCGATTCGGGTTTAAGCCTGATACAAGAAGGGTGCGAGTGTATCGTCGGCCCGGAAATACTGAAAGGCTCAGGTGCGTTCAGGAAGTTCATCCATACAGCGGCTCAACAGTTATGTTATGGGCGGGTATTATGAAGAACAGGCGAACTGAGCTCGTTTTTGTAAATGGAAACATGAATGCTGAAAATTACATTGAGGATATTCTCAGACCTTATGTCTACCCATTTGCACAAACCTTTGGCTCCGATTTTAGGTTAATGCATGACAATGCGCGTTCACATACAGCTCGGCGAACCAGTGAATACTTTGCAACGGAGAACATCCGGGTATTGCCCTGGCCTGCACAATCGCCAGATCTCAACCCCATCGAGCACGCATGGGACATGCTCCAGAGACGTGTTTTGAAGGACTTGGATGGAGCGACAACAACCCAACAGCTGAAGGATTTGCTACAATTCCATTGGGAGCGAATACCGCAAGATGACATAAACAGTCTCATTAATTCAATAAATAATCGTTGCCGACAAGTTCTGAATAGCAGAGGAGACCATACTTTGTATTAATAAATTGTTCTATTTTTCACAATAAATACATTTTCTTTAGAAATTTCATTTTGTAAGAAAAAAGTTTAGTTTCTTATGTATCTTAGTTTCTACAGTATATTCTAATATTGTTCATTTCTGTTATTAAAAGAACTTATAAAGACAACAGCTGTTATTTTTACATCATAGAACCCTAAAGATATTATTTTAAAAATAAAATACAACGTTATAATGTGAAGAACCATCCTAAAATTTAAATTAGTACATGTTGCTTAGACTTTTTTGATGAGTGTATATGCGTAGAGTACAAATTCAGGTGTAAGTACGTAGTATATTGTAGATATAAGAGACAACTTCTGGATAAATAAATGTTATCGTTGCATCTCGCTACACATTTGGTGCTCGGCAAAATACTATTTATTATACAATAGTAAACAATGTTTTTAATCGCTCCGAATATATGTACGCAGAACACAAATTTAGGTATAAATACTTGTTATACTATAAGTATGACATTGAGGCAACTTCGCGATAAATACATTTTATCGTTGCAACTCGCTACAAATTTAGTGCTCGCCTAGATACTATTTATTATACAGTCTTAGCCAATCATTTTCACCGCTCTGAATGTATATGTGCAGAACACAAATTTAAGTATAAGTACGTATTATATTATAGGTATAACACCGAGACAACTTCGGAATAAATAAATGTTATCGTTGCATCTCGCTACACATTTGGTACTCGGAAAGATACTATTTATTATACAGTACTAGACAATGTTTTTAAACGTCCTGAATATATATGCGCAGTATACAAATTTAGGCATAAGTATATATTATATTATAGATATAACACCAATACATTTTCGTGATAAATAAATGTTATCGTCGCAACTTGCTACAAATTTGGTGCTTAACCGCTCTGAATATATGTGGGCAGAACACAAATTGAGTAGTACGTACGTGGAGCTCGTCGCGGGCCGCCGTGGTGAATGGTCGTGTTTGCGCTCCGCGCTCTCCGTTCGTCCGTCCGATCCGCTGACTCGCTCTCGCGCTCGTGCCGTCTCGCTCGCTTTCGTGTCGACTGCGCTCGACTTAGTGCTGTCCGTGTTGGGCGTTGTTTATGTTGTTTGTATTGTTTGTGTTGGGTGCTTTTCGTTGGTATTTTGTGGATTTTCTTTTGACCTTGGCGTGCTTACGGACTACGGACCTGTTTTTACACCCGACTTGGCTTGCTTGACTTTGGCGTGGATTTTCCCTTTGTTTTGACTTTGGCTTTGTTTTTTCGGACTGTTTCTTCTCTCTTTGACTAACCTGGCTTGTTGATTGGACTCTGCCCTTTTTGCCTCTTGGCTTGCTGGTGACCCTGGGTCTCCGGTAAGCCATGAGTGCTAAAAAGATATTTAGTAAGCGCACAAGCGCGGTGATGGACTCCGATACGGAGGCGGAGGAGCGGACGGCTCCCAAGTTGAGTACCTCTAGCAGGGGGACTGCGAGGCGGGTCAACCGAAATGTGGGTGGTCGCGGGGTTATGGGGGAGGCCGACGGGTCGTTTGACCGGGCCTTGGCCGGCAGCCTGAGTGCGGCGGAGTCGGAGGCGGGTTCCGACACCGGCTCAGTCGTGGCCTCAGTAGTCGAGTCCAAGGCCGGCTCTAAGGCCGGCTCCAAGGCGGCACCAGCGGTGAGTTCGGCGGTAGATCCTATCGACGTCGACGACCTGGACGTCTTCACGCTGAAGACGCTGGCGGGGGTCAAGGTGACGGACATATTTGACACCGTCAAGAAGTCAGGGCATCTGTCGGGGCCCTGCATTAAAGTGCTGAAGGGGGCAGCTAAGACCCTGAGGGAGGTGGTGGAGGCGCTCGCCGACCGCACGGAGTCGACGGAGGTGAGGAAGCTCCAGAGAGACACCAAGAACCTCCGCCGCCAGGTTGAAGACCTCAAGTCGGAGGTTTTGGCCTGGAAGCAGGAGGCCAACGCCAAAAGGCAGATGCCCCCGCCTCCTGCTCCCGCCATGGCGTCGACGGAGCCTGGAAAAACTAGTAGTCTGTAGGCGCAATGTCTGGTGAGTAGGGCGGATGATGGGGAACTTCCAAGCCCAGTTTTTGCAACTTGGAGACCGTCTGCTGTACAGTATGAGGTCGCGCGTTGTCGTGCAGGAGCAGCGGAGACGAGCGATTGACCAATGCTGGTTGGAGATGTGCCAGCTTCTCCATCATTGTGTTCAGTTCTTCATAGCACACATCTGCAGTAATGCTCACCCCGTTTGGTAAGAAGCTGTGATGAATCACATCGGCGCTAGACCACCAAGCAGTGACCATCACTTTTCTAGGGGTAAGTTTTCGTTTAAGGCATTGTTTAGGTGCTGAACCAGGATTCAACCAACTTGCTGAGCGCTTGCGGTTATCAAACAGAATCCATTTTTCATCGTAGGTAACAATGCGGTTCAAATTTCCTTCATTTGTGTATCTGTTGAGCAGTGCAAGGCACGTCTCGACGAAAACTTCGCGCTGGCGATCATTAAGTTCGTGGGGCACCCATTTGTCAAGCTTGTTTACCTTGCGGATGTTGTTTGTTTTATTAATCTTCTTAAAAATCGTTTAAAAGGTGAGCAACTATTGTTATTATTTTACGTTACTATTAAATATTATACGTTACGTTAGTTTACATTAATTACATATATTTCATTAGGATTCTTTCCTTTATTGTGACTTCATTCCTATCTTTTATTGCCATTTTTAAATTGTAATCCACAATGTCCCGCGCCGGAGGGTCCACGGCCCGATGGATAAACCTAATTGTCGATATTTATTTATTATATCGATAGGTTTAAGACAATCCAAGACTTAAGTACCTTACTATGGTAAAAGTCGTTTTGATGCATTTTTTAAAGAATGCTTTAAAAGTGTATTTCGTTCTTCGTTAAAATTTTCTTGATACGTTAATGTTTTCATTGTTATAATTTCATCTAACGTTTTGAATGCTTTCACTCGTAGTTTTCGCATGTCATGACAACAAAGGCTGTCTTCAAATCATTCCTAATGTACATGTTTTTGCTTCACTCTACTCTGGAATTCACACTCGAATAAATTTACTCATATTGCAACCTTTTTGGTTTCGTACTTCGTAGACATATTCGAAACAGTTATATGGATTTTCGTATAGGAACCTTTTTATAGAGGTTGTAAATTTCAATAGTATTATTCAATTTATTAGGCATCTTACGCCTTCTACCGTATTGGCATTTATCTTCAAACGTAATATAATGAATCACTTTTGTGAGAGAAGTTTTAACCTACTCCAAACCGTTATAAAGTAGTTGTAATTACACCACAAAAAGACAAGATCACATATTTCTATATTAACTATGACTTAAACAGAGATAACTCAGTGATTAGCGTGTTTGGGGCGCGATCGGGCCGCCGTGGTGAACAGTCGTGTTTGGCTCCGCGCTCTCCGTTCGTCCGTCCGATCCGCTGACTCGCTCTCGCGCTCGTGCCGTCTCGCTCGCTTTCGTGTCGACCGCGCTCGACTTAGTGGTGTCCGTGTTGGGCGTTGTTTATGTTGTTTGTGTTGTTTGTGTTGGGTGCTTTTCGTTGGTGTTTTGTGGATTTTCTTTTGACCTTGGCGTGCTTACGGACTACGGACCTGTTTTTACACCCGACTTGGCTTGCTTGACTTTGGCGTGGATTTTCCCTTTGTTTTGACTTTGGCTTTGTTTTTTCGGACTGTTTCTTCTCTCTTTGACTAACCTGGCTTGTTGATTGGACTCTGCCCTTTTTGCCTCTTGGCTTGCTGGTGACCCTGGGTCTCCGGTAAGCCATGAGTGCTAAAAAGATATTTAGTAAGCGCACAAGCGCGGTGATGGACTCCGATACGGAGGCGGAGGAGCGGACGGCTCCCAAGTTGAGTACCTCTAGCAGGGGGACTGCGAGGCGGGTCAACCGAAATGTGGGTGGTCGCGGGGTTATGGGGGAGGCCGACGGGTCGTTTGACCGGGCCTTGGCCGGCAGCCTGAGTGCGGCGGAGTCGGAGGCGGGTTCCGAACCGGACAGTGTCCTCGGCGGCGGCCTTCACGCTCGCCGGTTCCCTGCCCTGGGAGCTGGAGGCAGGAGTTCTCGCCGCCGTGTACGAGTTCACGGCGGCGAGGAAACGAAGGGGGGAGGCACCGGCTCCCCGGGAGGGAGAAGCGGAGCTTGCAAAATTGTTATACAGTAGACATTCAAACAAGTAATTTTATATTTAAAGAGATTATATACTTTAGATATTTAATTCCATTGTCTTCGTAGTTTATAGTAAATAATCATTACATAGTATAACACGTTAGGTCCGAAGCTGGAGTTACCGACGATTACAATGTGTCTGTAGGCTTTGCACCGGATCGCACGCAGGGAGCCGACGGCCGCCTGCCACGAGTGCGGCGCTGACGAAGATACTGCGCAGCACACGCTGTCTGAGTGTGCTGCGTGGGGGGAGCAGCGCCGCATTCTGGCGGCGGCCGTGGGAACGGACTTATCGCTGCCGAGCGTGGTTTCGGCAATGCTCGGCAGCGAACAGGCTTGGCGAGCGATGGCCTCCTTCTGCGAGGAGGTCGTGTCGGATAAGGAGGTGGCGGAGAGGGCCCGCGAGGCAGACCCTGAAAGTGGCCGTCTCCGCCAAAGGAGGACAGGCAGGAGGAGAAGGCGCTTCGCCCAACTCGGTCGGGTGGGGGGGGGGAGTAGTACGTACGTACTCATTATATAACAATAAATTACAATATTAAATTTTCACTATTCTAAATTTGCAAAATAATAATTCATAATTTTTTAAGCTAATTAATTATATTAGTTATATTTTATTTTCTTGCCTCTTCTTATCTTTCTTAATTGCATGTTCTATATTGTTATCTTCTGTATTATATTTTATGTCCATATAAATACTGTAATTAGTAACATTAATAATTTTAATAAATTTCATGTACGTTATACCTATTCATATTATATTATACTTACTATATTACGAGTAAGTTCGAACTTAAGGTTACATTAGAGCGGCCAAAAGCATCGGGTGAGGGTTGTACTTTAGTGAAAAAAGGGGGGCTTTTTCCATTACGGTTACATTGTAACCTATATACGAACAAACATCTGGACATCTATAAGGTGTACAAAGTGCTGTCGTGTGTGGAGAATACGAAATTAAATAAGAGATTAATAATAATTTGTAATGGTTTTAACAACTTTTAATAAAAATGAGTGCGTATAACCGTTACACGCGATTGAAGTAAAACTTCTTTGGCGTTATAAAAGATGGCGATGAATTTAAAAAGAAATACATCATATGAGAATTTTAAAAGGCATTTATTGATTATGTAAAACTGGTAATATATACATTTATTATCGTCGACCACTACAATTTAAAACAATAATTTAATTAGTATCATACCTTCAAACATCATATTTAATTTAATTCGTTACTTATCGTAGTAACCTGTTCGTACCTTTCTATATTTTATTTACTTTGTTATAACAAAGAGTTGTTATTAATATTTGTTACTTACTTACATTGAAACCAGATGGCAGCACGGTCGCGCACCCATATACATAATTTATTATATTGCATGATGTTTACTATTATTCAATTTAATAGTTTTTATTATTAATATTTTTCCAAAAAATTTTGATTTATTTGTTTATAAACTATTTATAGACAAAATAAAAAATATTTAAAAATCGGATGGTACTACAATGTGACGCCATATTGCCGTACCGGACTTTCGTTGCATTATCGTCCAGTTACCTCCTAGTCGCGCCTAAAGAAGTTTTGCTTAAAAATGTTAACATTTTTGAATTAACGTTTTTTTATTGCGAAACGTTGTAATATCATACACACGTGCGGTTTTTTTAACGAAAACTCTTTACACGCATGCAGAGTTTTACGTTCGAAAAATCGTTCGCAATGAAATATCGACATAATAGAGTGAATTAAAAAAACAAATATAATTTTTATTTCAAAATGGAAAGTGGAATAAACCCTGACGATAGAGTATAGTATAAAACAAAACCCTCTGTCACGTCTGTCTGTCTGTTCGCGATAAACTCAAAAACTACTGAACGGATTTTCATGCGGTTTTCCCCAGTAGGTAGAGTGATTCACGACGAAGATTATAATTTGTATTTTTTTTTTATTATCAGGCCAGAACAACGTATGCTATACAATATTATTTAAATATGTATTTTATTGTGTTACTATTGTCTTCTAGCCTGGTCTATTTAATTCCATGGCGGCCTTTGAAATAAATTTTCTAGTAATTTGAATTTTGTTAGCAGCTTAATCTCTTTGTTTAATTTCTTTCATTTTTATTTGTAGCTATTGACGAATTGAATGCTATCAATTCAAAACAAAAAATAGCAAAAAAAAAAACTGTTTCTCTATGTTCGAAACTCAGATACTACACGAGCACTTGTATTAATAATATAATGGCTCTCTCTATACATTACATATTTCTGAAAACATTTTTCCTTGTTCTTTCTTTAATTACTGAAATACACAAGTCAGCTTTAATTCTCATTAAATAACGTAGAATTAATTATTTTGATACTTTAGTCTATTCAATTAAACACCATTCGCGTAAACCAGATCAGAGAACTACATAAACAGTTGATAATTGGAAAATGACTTTAGTTTAATGTGTGTGTAGTTTGTATACATTACGAGTATCATATTTTCACGTAGTATTCTGTTCTCATGAGGACCATGTTTTCAGATGTACCTTCCTTCGAAAGAGGTAAGATTGCATTGTCACTCGATCACACTAGGAAATGTTGCCAATTTTCACCGTTTATCTTATACAATTTTGGTAATTTTATTATTTATCAAGCGTACGCCATTCCCATGCCATGCATCGCCGACTTGCACGAATCCTTTTCTACTGTTTTTTTTGTTTTATTTTTGTATAAAAATATTGTAATATATAATTATGAAATTTTATAATAAATCAATTTATTATAATATAATATCGTATATTAATTTTATAAATGTTCACCGTGTATTTTTTTATATTTTATTTCTTTTGCAGCAATCTGTTTATAATATTTAAGTTTAGATCAACGATTTTTTTTAATGAAATAAGAATGCATTCATATTTGCAATGTGTCTATTTATTATGCCGTTTTTTTATCTCAATGTTGTGTATCTAATATATTGCGTATTGTTGCTTAAAATAAAAAGTAATTGTATAAAACTAAAATCAATATTCTCCGAATATCGCAGACATTTAGTTTGATGAACAGATTCTGGTTTTCTTCAAAGCAAATTTGTAGCAAAGAATCTTTCTGTAAGCCGTTATATTTGTGTACTAGCTGTGCCCGCGACTGCCTCCACGTGGAACCTGATGTACAAACTAGTGACTTTAAAGTCATTTGAATATAGATATTTAGTCTCATTACTATCTATTTTCCTCTCGTACTTAAGTCGCGTCGTCATTAAAATTACAATAACTTTTGATAGAGTGAACCGATTTTAATGAAACAAAGACTAAATGTTACTCGAAGATATTGTTTATGATTTTCAAAGTTTTATCATGTATGCTGTACTTTAGCAGCGATGCGTGTTCATACAAACAGACAGACAGACATTTCTCAAACTGATTAAAATATATTTTATTACTTATTCTAGGCAGCAACATTTTTTTGTAACAAAAATGTAAAAGAACAGACACGAAAAATTACATTCTTATATGTATAGATAGATTTTTGTGATATAATCATAGTACTCGAATAAAGCAAAAACTAAAATAGAGATAAAATTAAATATGTATATAGGAGTCTATGACTTGCTTATTTCTAATGAGATGGGGATGGTGCATGAAAAATTACTATTTTTATTTTTATAAATATTGCCAGATATTTTGAAATGATTATGCCAAAACTAACGTAATCATAGGAGAGTAGTGGGTGAGAGGCTTTGATTACTTTTGTAAACAACAAGAAGGTCCAAAAATGTAGAAAATTCGCAATACTTGAACGACCGTTCCAAATTTTTCAAGTTTTTGAGATAATAAACTCTATAGTATAACTAAGTTCTAACCTTATCAGAGAGATTAAGTGGCTTTAATTTCTTTAGAAAATTGGATAATCGTTTTGCTGCAATTATTTATTTCTATTTTTTCTTTATTTACATATAGAAAATTTTAAACTTCTTGCACTTGTATCTAAATATTGTATTTTATACTATAATGTTATTGGTTTATTAAAATTCGTATTTATTTTTTATAATAGTTAATTAAACTTAGGTTAAACAAAGCTTGTTGTCAAACTGTCTTCTGTGTACGTCTTCTCTTCGTCTCTTCTCTAATACATTGATCGATTCTAAAGATAGTTATAAAAGGATTTCACTTTATATATACGGTCGTGATTACTTGAACAAAAAAAATCTGTAAATCTTTGAAATTGTACCCATATTTTTTCTTATTGTCCCTTTGAAACATTTCCTGATGGTTTTGGTAACTTTAGACATGTCAGTACTTTTAGAGACACGTTCCGCCGCTTTGTCGTACATTTATTCTTATTGCAGATGCCACCTATATTCTGATTCCGGATGCCACTTTCATTGTGATTCCTAGTGCTACTTTTAACCTGGTTCCGAAGACATCTTTATTTTGATTCCGGATGCCATCTTTTTCTGATGCCGGATGCCATCTTTATTGTAATTCCGGATGCCACCTTTATTCTGATTCCGGATGCCACCTTTATTCTGATTCCGGATGCCACTTTTATTGTGATTCCGGATTTTATCGGTATTCTGATTCTTAGTACCACGATTTTCTGATTTCGGGTGCCACCTTTGTCCTGACTCCGGATGCCGTGGTTGTCATAATGATGATGCCAACAGGCGAAGAGTCGGACTCGGCGGGTCGGGGTCGCGGCGCGGGCGCACTGCAAGCCGGCAAGGAGAAGCGCAAGCCGAACTTCTTCAAGAAGCAGGAGGCGTGCACGCCGTACGATGTGGTGCCGTCGATGCGTCCGGTGGTGCTGGTCGGGCCTTCGCTCAAGGGCTACGAAGTCACTGACATGATGCAGAAGGCGCTCTTCGATTACCTCAAGAGGCGGTTCGAAGGGAGGTCAGTGGAAAATACACATAGTCTTAGATGTCTAATAGTTTTAGAATTTGCAAAATTTGGCTTTTCTACGGTTAATTTGTTTAGCTCCAACCTAACCTAAACAGTCCAGCGTGTAATCAAATTCAGAAACTTATATGGGATTCCCCATTAGTTAAGTGAGACGTTTTTGACAATTTTGACCCCTCCTAACTCCTGAGACGTCTTGACCTCTGTTCCCCAAACCCGAATCTCACGTTAGAACTTTCAAAATGTGTACTTTGAGTATAAATGCGTTGGATTTGTTAATAATAACACAATTTGCGTTATTATATTTATTTTATACATTTTTTTATCATTACATTTAGATAACTAATTATTATTATTATATTTCGAAATATCAATACTAAATAACTTCACGTCTTTACATGGATTTTAATATATTATAGAAAAATTGTGTTAGATGTTGGCAAATTTTAGTCAAGCAACATCTTATAATTTAAAAATAAATCTGATGTTATCATATTTTTATACTAATTTTGCTCGAAAAAATTACTTGATATTTTCTCTCTGCCATGTAAGATTTGGTGTGATTCGGCTTGATCCCCTCCCGCTCCTAAACCCCTGGACACACCCTAAGGGGTTACTGAATAGGTTATTAAATGTTTTACTCCGTCCATAAGATAATTACCAAACTCAAGAAACCCAAAGACACAGTATAACCTGTGAAGCTGTTATGACGGGGGAACTGTTTGAAACGATCGGTTTACAGGATAATAATAACTCGGGTGATGGCCGACATATCGTTGGCGAAGCGCTCGCTAATGAACAACCCGTCGAAACGCGCCATCATGGAGCGTTCGAACTCGCGGTCGAGCTGCCTCGCGGAAGTGCAGGTAACTCGCGCCGACGCCGACTGATCGCGGAACTGTTGCAGGATCATCATCACGCGGGTGTCCGCGGACATATCGCTGGCGAAGCGCTCGTTGCTAGGCAACCAGCCCAAGAAACCCTTCGAAAGGGGTAACCCGAGACCCAATTGCCTGGCCGAGGTGCAGGTGCGCCGCGTGGAACGCTTGTTTATAGCTCGCCGGTTGACGTTGCTTATCCTTTTTTTTCCATTTACTCTTCTGTTACTTTTTGTTTTTCTTTGTTACTTTTGTTTTCAATTTTCTTTGTATTACATTTTATTTTTTTCATATACGAGTCGTTACATTTCAGAATGAGCTAAATTCATTTTTAATCGTTCATATAGCGAGTTTAACTTTTTTTAAGGTTTCCAGTTTTTATACACCGAGAATGAATTTCAAATTGTGCCGTTCATAATGTTTTTTTGCGTTTTTCATTATTTTCGTATCATACACGTACAAGAATTGAAGATCAAAATCTACAAGAAAATCTGTATTTAGTAATAAATAATCTTCAAGATCTGATAAATAACGTACAATGTTAGAAATGCCTATAATTTTATTCAGCTTGCTTTGAAATGTACAACTCACATATTTTGTTACTTTTTGTTTTTCTGTTTATTTTTGTTACTTTCTGTTTTTTTCTACGTTTATCTTTTTTTTTCAACTAACTTAAGCTATCTGCTTTATCAGTATTTAACAACGTCACCGGATGAGCTTTTGTTAACATTTTCGGTGCTTACCTAACCATTAATCCGTAGTTGAAGCTCGTTGTGTTCGCCGCTTGGACTTGAAGATTGTGCAATAATAACGCATTCGTATTGGTATTATAACAATTAAAAGTAGCTGATAAGATTGTATAGAGATATTTGATTAGTGCTTGGTGTTTAAAATGACGTTTGTGTTGTGAAGGTACAGAACATTTTGCCTGCGAGTTGCTTGATTGGAAATAGATTGAGTTGTGTGGTAGACACTTATAATTCTTTTGGTCTGTTTTAATGTCAAAACTTATGTTGAACAACAAACAATGCGAAATAATCGTCATTATTTATTTAGCTAAATCGGAAAAGAAAACTTGAACTTGAAACTAAAAGTAAAAGTACTTCTTTTTACTTGAAACCTGTAGTAAATTCTCTTTTAGAACAATGAGGTTTATTATTGTATAATATAAATTTAGGAATATATTAATATAAATAGTCTAATATTGTGCACTGAATTTACTATCTCATATTAATCTTAACAAATTCTTAGATAGACTGGATTAATATTATAATTGTAATTTGACTCGATTTTCGGTAAGATCCCCTCGTAGACACAAAACCAGCTATAACCCGTATTCATATAGATATGTCAATTGTAATGGCTGAACCGATTGAACGATATAAATATTGATTCGCCTCAGCGCCATCTAATGACAATCTACAGCCAAATGAATAGCATAAAAACTTTGTTAGTGTCAGACTTTACCAACCTCCTAACAGATACACTGACAGCTATTTTTAAATATAGTGTAAGTGGTAACTTGACATTTACCGACTTTTTTGGTCGGTAGGAGATAAACAATCTAGGTCACATACAATTTTTATGGTTTACCTGAACAATTTGATCAATTTTAAGTCTTGAGGATAATTTTAGGGATTGTAAGGAATTAATTCCAAAAGTTTTAACATAATTGGAAAGGTTGCCAGTTAAAAGCCTTCATAAAATTTCATATCTTAATTTTTTCTCGCCGTTTCCACATACTGTAAAGTGTAGAATAAAGAATAAGAATAAGAAGAATAAAGTGGTCCGATGGGCAGGCGGAGATCGAGCGGATATTTGACTTGGCGCGCACGTTGCAACTGGTTGTACTGGACTGCGACACCATCAACCATCCCTCGCAGCTCGCCAAGACTTCGTTAGCGCCCACCATCGTATACCTCAAGATAACTAGCTCGAAGGTAAATCATTCTGGGAAATGATCCCTCTTGCTCTCCTCCTATATTCCTATAAAAACTTCGCTTATAAAACTTTATTTATTTATTACGTATTGATACCAATTATACAAAGGTTTGCATATAATTGGCTAAACTTAAGCAAGACTGGCTCTTAAGTGTAGCTGCTAAAAGTATACAACAAAATTTCTAACTTCAGTGTGAGGGTTAGTCACTCACGCATTAGAAAATATCCTATCACTATGCTATGGCTTCATGACGATATTTTTTTCATCGAAAGCTAAGTGTAGCATTTGAATATCGTGGATCGATATGGTATCTGATCAGGCTATTTAGGAGCTATAGACCGAACCGACTACTTAGGAGCTATAGACCGATCAGGCTACTTAGGAGCTATAGACTGACCAGGTTACTTAGGAGCTATAGACCTATTAGGCTATTTAGGAGCTATAGACCGTTCCGGTTACTTAAGAGCTATAGAACGATCAGGTTACTAATAGGAGCTATAGACGTTTTAAAATTCCCAAAGTTTTTTCATAGAGCGCATTGGTCCCTGAATTTATTATCTTTGGTGCTACGACGATGATGTTGCCATTTCCAAGAGATTATAATGTATTTCTGTACGAGGTGCTATAGATATGAGCATAGAAACTTGAATAATTGGAGTAATCGTCGGTCCCATCGCAGGTCCTCCAGCGGTTGATAAAGTCCCGCGGGAAGGGCCAGAGCAAGAACCTGTCGGTGCAGATGGTGGCGTCGGAGAAGCTGTCGCAGTGTCCGGCCGACATGTTCGACGTCATCCTCGACGAGAACCAGCTGGAGGACGCCTGCGAACACATCGCCGAGTACCTGGAGGTACGCCACACCACACACCGACACACTTTCTGCCGGGATCTTGGAATGTTATGCAGATTTTATATTTTGTAATGTTGGTGGTGTTTTACGTAATATAGTTTGGTTATTGTGCACGAGGGAAGTGGATGGACAATAATACCACGGAGTATAAATTGTGATTTGAGACAAAAAAATTCCGGAAAGATTTAACTAGAGGGCCACAATCTTGTTAGTTCATTGAAATTATCGCAAAAAAACTTGTAATATCCAATATTATCCAATCGACACTAGCAGTAATATTATTTGTAATAGAAGATTGCTTGCCACAAATAAAACAATAAAAAAACATGGACCTAATTAGTTATTTAGGACACGTCGTCATTTTTGTCATTTAATCCTCCTTTACACATTTTGCTCGATAGAATGGTCTAGTGACCTTTGGACCAAAACATTTAGACAGTACTTAGAAGGTTTTACAAGACGAAAATGTTGTGTACATATTATTCGGTATAATTATTCGTCCTTACTTCAAATTGCCATCTTTAATACTGGCTAGTTTTAAAGATCAATATATCGTTCATTATACATAGTTTCCAATTTTTATTATAGACCAATGATCTGAGGCAGTTTCCATATTTTTGTAGTCCGGTGAAATTGTTAAGACCTTGCTAAGTCAATAGCGTAGTCAATTCGAAAAAAGAAGCCAATATTTTATAAAGGATTTTAGAAATAAAGTTATTGTATAAGTGACTTAAAAAAGAATTGTCTGTGTAATTTCTCATATTACTCCTGGAAGTATTTGTTCATAAACAAGTCACGGTGGTCTAGAGGTTTGACCGGTAGAATATCAATCCGATATCCGCAAGTCCGAAACCCGGCATGTAACAACGATTTGTTTTCGAAATTCGCGTACATTTACTAATTTAAATTGGTGACAACTATCGGTTGATGGTGAAACAAAACATCATGAAGAAACCTGAACCTGAGAGATGTTCTTGTACTATGTGAGAAAACATAGAACGGTAGGTTTCTCAGAGTTTGAAATCGCCAATATGTGCCTTGGGGTGGCGTGTGCGATTATGTCCATACCATCGTTCGTCCTATGGCCCTGCAGTGGGTAACTTACAGGGTGATGGTGTTGATTAGTTACCTTTGAAGATTTTTATTTTCATTAAGGCGTATTGGCGTGCGACACACCCCGCGCCCCCCGGCGGCACGCCCACCCCCCTCCCGCGCGCGCACCATCCCCACCACGTGCACCAAGCGCACCACGCGCAGCCTGGTGAGTACACACACACACACGCACGCACGCACACACACACACACACACACACACACATCATGCACAGTAACCATGTACCCTGAAAGATTGTTATCCGGAGCATTCAATACAGCTACCGAATATCCGGATGAAAACTTACTATCTCAGATAGTTGTTACTGCTGTTTTTTATTCGTTAATGTTGTTGCATAACGTACAACTACGTACAACGTACTAAGAGGTGTCAAAATCAAAAAATAAATAAGCAGTAAACATAATATTATGATCTCATAATTATTTCTATTATATATAAAGTATGCCATATATATTAGAAAAGTAAAAAGCCGATTATATTCATTTATCAGTTAAGTTTACTAAATATCCGGATATTCGGTTATCCTTTTCCAATCATGCCTCCACAATATCTATCATTAGAATCAAAATTGAATCATATTTTCTATAAACAAGAAGTATTGTAAAATCATAGGCTGCTTATTCTTTAGAATATTAATGTGGTTTGTGTAACCTGGGATTATTTTGCCTCTTTTGACCCTACCGGACTTCCCGGAGCACACCGAGAGAGGTCCGACTCCTACAACTACGAAAGGGAAAGAAAGAGGTAAATGACATGTTGAAGCTAATTGGTGTAAGAAGCAAGGGATTTTTAAAAGTGATCCGGCTATTCGGTACACTTTTAAAAGTATTACTTGTTAGAGTAAATGTTTTGCGAAACATAATTTATTATAGATATTCTATATTTTGATATTCTATGAAATGATTTGGAAAAACTTGAAAAAGATATTTTACCTATTAACATATTTAGGTGTGCCGCGATGGCGTCATTACTAATATCATTGAAAGAAGTCTAATTTTTGTCATTATTAATTCTTAGCATTGTTTTAAATATTTATTTATACATAATTATATATATTATTTATACATAAACTTTTTTTTAATTACATTTCTGTTATCTTTACTCAGTATAATTATTCGCTAATCCCTAACTATTTATCTTTAATTTTATCCAAATTTAAAAGTAAATATGTTTTTTTTTACTTCTGTACTAATGAAGTTTAAGTATTTTTAAAGATATACCAGTTTAAACTTGACCTACAAGAGTATCGTGTTCGTTGCAGTACAAGCGTCTGGGCAAGCGCACTAACAGTTCCTGCGGAGGTCTTTACTCTCATAGGAGGGGGAGACCGCGACCGCCTACTCAGGTTGCTAATGATTTTTGAGGCCCCCGAATGCTTTTAACCGCTTTACTGACTGAGGGTGCCGCTTTCACACTAACTATATGGGTCTTGGGCGATTTGGTTACGTTTGGATTGAGGAAAAATGAAAAGTTTTTTTTTTGCTCTCCCTAAGGGGTCCACTGAGGTTTCTGCTATTCTATTGTTATTCGATTGTCCTAAAGTAATTTGAAATACTTGGAATTAATAAAGTTAAAAATAGGGGGAGATTGTGAATTGTAAAATGATTCATATCAATAAATAATCATGTTCATGTATGTCTTTCTAAAACAAATCTTTCAAATTCGTTGCTAATTCTCCATCAAACTCTGTGTCAATTCCATTCGACGTACATCGATATTCGCCTCACTCGGCTCCACCCATTCCCCCGGATATACCGCGAGCGTCCTGAAGCTGACCGTGTGATTTTCCGCAGCGACACCGTCCCCTCCCGCTGAAGTAGTCGTCCCCAGCCCGGGAAAAGTCCGCAACGCTACCGGCGATCTCACTCCCCTACTGTTATCTTAGCGTCCCGTAAGTCTGGATGAACATGACCTCCTCCCCGACCCCCTGGACCCCGAATGCTCGAGTGTTTGACGTGTGACTTTGCGGCGGAGACGCCGATGGTTTTGTTTTTATCCCCTCAGAGGTACAGGGTAGATCTCGTCATGTAATAGCATGTTCGCAGGAGGGAGGTCGCGTGCGTCGCGGCCCGAGCGGCTCGAGGAGGAGTACTACCCGAGGGAGAGGTACCAACGTTACCCGCGCGACTACCACCAGCCGTACGGGCAGGAGTACGCGGCGGGGGGCGGCGCGGGGAGCGGCGGCGGCGGAGGGGGAGCGGGCGCGGGCGCGGGGGACGCGTACGGGCACGACTACACGCGCGACGAGTACCGCGAGGAGTACGGGCGGGAGTACGCGAGGGGGGAGTACGGGAGGGAGTTCGGGCGCGAGGAGCGCGGGGCGCGGCGCGACCGCGACCCGGAGGAGTACGGGCCGTCGCGACGCGCGCTCAACGCGGTGTAGTGCGGGGGGTCCGCGAGTGCGGTGGCGTGGGGGGTCCGCCAGTCCGGGGGACGTGGGGGGTCCGCGAGTCCGGGGTTCGCGTCCAGCTTCGAGGAGTTTCGCTGAGCTTTAGTGGCCGCTTGCGCGTCCGCGCCGATTGTGTACATTTTACGTAATGATAAATAATAATGAAAGAAAAAAAAACAAAGGATGATAATTTTAGTACCATTAGATATTATCCGTTTCCCATTTTTGAACATACTCTGTAATTATATTGCATCGTCTGTACTTCATTGTTGCAATCATTTGTAAATAAAATACTTTATATCGAGTTTCTCGAGTTTTATTTTTTCATCCATAATCAAAAAAACTCTCTCCACTCTCTATCATTATTTTTTTACTTTTCACCGTTTTTAGTCAGTAAATAACATAAGTATTAAAATACATATGAAATAATGAAGTGCTAAAGTTTAAACGCTGTTTACTTCACTGAAAAATCAGACTCATTATAAATAACGTCGATCGAAACAGTGTCTCAACAAGCCACCAGTAGTCATTAGTCCCTCGAACCGTCACTAAATCTCGGGGAATATTACAACTGCACTATTATCTTCACAAAACGTTTACTTTTCATTTGTTTGCAAATTAAATTAGTTCTGTATATAGACATATGTCAAAATGACAACTGGTTTCCATAACCAAAAACGATAGTGAAAATAAAACAAAAATAATTTCGAAACAATTTTATTGTATGCCATGAATTGAATTAAATTCGATGCTATGCGCTACGACACATCTTAAATAAATTAAACATAACACAACATAACAGATAAATATATATCTATTATCATCCACGTACTTGCCTCTTTGGTGTCTACTAGCTAATTATATTTATTTACAGCTTTTTCACACAGCATTTATATTTAGATGTTAAATAACTAATATTTCATTTTTATGATAAAATAAAAAATAATTGAAACAATTTTTCGAATTTACTGTTCATTTGAGATTATATTATTTATATGAGAAATTTATTACATAAAAATAATACGTCAAGATCTCTACAAAAATACCACCTTACCGGGCTTGGCCCAATTATAGCTAAATTGGGCCAAATTTTTTAGCAAAAGAATAATGGATGTAATTTTATATGTAAAGATTTATATGAAAGACCTACTAAATCTCGACAAATTTTATAACGTATTTCGTACGACATATAATAAGAAAATCTTGAATATTTTCTTATACAATACATTCATAAGCAAAACATCTCACGTCGAATAAGACATTTTTTTAGTTTTGATATTGTTATCCAATAATTTGGACTATATAGTTGTATCCATTATTACTTCACAACGATTATTCAAATAATCGAAGATCAGCAAGGAATACGAGTATGGTAAAGAGAGGCATATTGTTTATCAAACTGACATTAAGAGAATGCATTGGGTTTCATAACATAAAATCAATCTTACATGATGAATAATCTTAGAACAAAACGATTAGTCGACACAAATAAAAAAAAAAGAATAAGGATGATAACATTCGCGTGTAATTCATAAAAACCAAGTTATTTCACAATCCCACAAAACACCGTCACTATTTTCGAGTCGATTCCATAGCTTACGATGTAAACAGCAAAATTTAACTTATTATTTACACTTTTCACATTCCTATTTACAAGTCTGTAAGTATCCTAACGCACTGTCCCCTCAGATATAAAGATAGTCGTTTTTACTCTCCCGACAGTAAGTGATGCTCGGGAACTTGTATACTGGGCTGTATCGTCTCTCGTCGTCGTCGTCCGACTCGAGGGAGAGGGCGGAGAGAGCTCTGGAAGGTTCCTCCTCGGGGGGGTCGGAGGGAGGGGGGA
>MU158703.1:1015673-1041327 GCA_015888305.1 Antheraea pernyi
GGGAGGTGGGCCTCTGGCGCTCTCACTGACCGAACGAAACGCAACAATGCAAGCACTGTTACTTCACGTCGGTTTTCTATGAGAGGGTGGTACTACCCCGGGCGAGCCGACCCATTCATGCTGAAACCAATAATAGTTTCAGCGTGGCTCTACCACCATTAAAAAGTAGTAAAAGTTAAAAACTAGTATGATTAAAATATGATTTATATAAAAAAAACCCAAAGGGGAAAGTTATAATGTGTTATTACAAAAATATTTCTACTGTAAATTAATATATTGTTTTCAACATTAAGTGGTGGTTTAGTGGTTTGACCGGTGGAATAACAAATCGATGTCACCCGGTTCAAACCCCGGCATTTCCCAAGCAATTTTTCAGAATTCGCGTACATTTACTAATTTAAGTTGGTAACACTATCTGTTGACTGTGAAGGAAAACATCGTTAGGAAACCTGAACCTGAGACATCTTGTAGTACTACTATATGTGGGAACAATATAGAACTGGATTTCTCAGAGTTTGAAACCACCAATACGTCGTGGGCTGGCGTGGTGATCAAACCTATACCATGAAGTGGGTCTTTTACAGGCCGATGATGATGAAGTCACAAAACTGTGTAACAACTGGTATTACAAAGATAACTTACTTAGAGTAGCCTTTCGGATGACACGCTTGAAGTGCGGCAGGTCTGGCGTCATCATCTAAGACGAGCGTGGTTCGGAGTCCAGCAGCGCGGACTCTCACCTCCATGCTGAGGTAGAACAGCCTCGGATCCCGATGCCGCATCCTGAACTTTCCTAGCAGCATGCTGACCACCTCCCTGGCGCGGGTTCCCCATGTCACTGATAAAGTCTTATACTCGATATCTGGCCGGAGGCGGCGAGCGTACACTTTGATCGTCGTCTGCGAAAAAATATAACATGGTTAGATATGAAAATCATTTAAATAGGACTGAAACGGGGTCTAAATCGATCTGAAGAATCGGCAACTGAGTCGTAGCTTTCGATGAAGGAAAACAACGCGATGAAACCATCGCATGGTGCTTAGCTTTTCCTAAGGATGTCTGGTTAACTACCATCCCAAGTTGAAAATCTGTTGCCAAGCACCGGGTGGTGTGTTCCGGTAGCTGCTCTGGAGAATTAGCCCTCTCTTTAGTTTAGTGTGTTTACCATCCACCGTCGTCATTTACCATCAGATGAGATTGTGGTCAAGTATAAAATAAAATCAAAATACGTTATAGATGAAGAAACATATGAAATGTATTATGGAGTTAGTCCATAATTACTTCCAATATTCAAGTGTGGTTGTATCTGCAGCAGAATAGATGACTCTCTTTTAATTTGTCTCGTTCCAAAGTTGTTAAAAGCCTTGCAGGGCGGCATGACTGCTACAAATACAATGCATAGTAAATGTCTCGATGATCACCGTTCATTTTGAATTCTACTGTATTTGTTTCAGGTTTGTCTAGTGGAAATTATATTGCTACTTGGTATTATGTTTATAAGCACCTTAATACGATTTCTCTACTTCTCTGCCAGATAATGGGAGTTGGAGGAGTTGATTAATTATAAAATTGCAGTTATAATTAATCGTCGTGTTTTTCTGTTGATATTTAAATAATTTATAAATGATTTTACACTTTAGACGTTTGATCACAATGTGCCTTAGCACTCATTTTAGTATATTAAAAATGTGGTACTAACATATTCACGCATAATCATAGCTTTAATCCAACAAGTTTAATTCGTCCGCAACGATCACAAGTGTCGCCAAATGTTATCAGTTCCCGACCTAAAAAAAAGGCTAGACGAATTTAAATACGTGACCGGCGGCAGCACATCGTTTACGTATGTTAATATTAATCAAAAACCAAATACTCTTATTCAAATATGTATGTTGACTGCAGATAGGGTACCAGTGCACGACTGTGACCACAATATTTCCCGGTTGTAGGGACACGCTCCAGTGATTCACGGTTCAATACATTAAAGTGTAAAATTGCAACCAGTGTAAACCTACGCCAAATACACCTGCGACAGCACATAACTAGGACGGCAGACATGTGTAGGTGTGACTTCCCGTAAAAAGTCAATTTTTATGGAATCATCTAATGCGGTGTTTTATTAATACTTCTTTTTATATAATCGTTTGCTATTTTATAGTAAATCGACGGACTCTGCGGCAATTAAAGTAGGTTTAAGTCTCTGCAGTGAGGCAGAGCTTTCGGTTAAGGAAAACATTATGTTCAAGCAATAGCTATACCACCAGCAAGTCGAAATCTGTAACCAAGTCTCTTTAGGCGTGTTCCGACAGCTGTACTCAACAGTCAGCCCCTCCTAACTTTAACATGCTAGGTTTATATCGGGTTAGTACAGATCATCATTTACTATTTAAATAAAAAACGCTTTATTACATTTAGACCCTGGGAAAGCGTTTATAACGTCAAAACTCTACCACCGGTTCAGTAAATAAGCTAATCATCGAGAAAAATTCACAAGCAATATGTATAGACAGAGGTATCATTTCCAGACATAACTATCTATTACATCTGGTTCCATTTTAAGTTTTGTTTTTTAAAACCAGCTTGACATGCTGCTTAAAAACTCGCTGTCCGTCTATGTGCTTTGGGACTTTGTTGTATAATCTAACATCAAATTAGGTGTTAATTAGATAACCTAATTAGAAACATTAAAAACTATTACTAATCTTACTGAGCGTGAAACATAAGATAGGCAATTCGTAATTGTTTATAGTATTTTAAAATCATGCCAGTTTTATATCAGTTGTGATGACGGTGAAAGACTAAACCTTATAACTAAGTATATACATTTAAAAAACCGTGTTTGTCTTCTTCCAACAAATCCAAGTTACATATCGACAGATAAAAATTAAGTTAGCTTTACAGAAGATAAGATAAATAATAGAAGACTGTCTGTCAGAAGAAAAATCATCGCTGATATTCCATAATCAAATATCACATGTAGTTTATTTCTCATCTCATGCAATACTGTTATGGATTTTGTACTTACTTAAAGCCACTAAAGCTCTATAAACATACACGATATTAATAAAAGACTCTCAAAGAACGCGGAACTAACAACCCTATTCATCATACCAATGTTCATCCTCCTCGGAAATCGAATCGCCGACTACTCGACTAAGCATCAGACATCCAAAAATACAATATACCTATATATTTGTTTTAATCATAGAAACTTAAATCCCAGTCGTATATCAAAACTTTGAGGACTTAAAATGACGACCAAAATACCGAGTACAAATGTAATGTAAATGCGATCTCCTAAGCTGGAATTTTTCGGTCAAAACTCGATATTTCATCTGTCGACAAATTTTATGCGATTTAGACCATGATGCAATGGGTATTGAGGACATTGTTATAAGTAAATGTTGAATTATTTCTTACAGAAAACAGTCGTAACTAGTCATTATTAAACATAAGTTATTAAACCGGCGTAACAGAATGCAAGGATTGCAGAAAATCAAGTTCCCACGCGCCAAGTTCTCACTGAGCCCGATTGTAACATATTTGAACACAAAAAACAACCTCGGATTTGAGAATAAATGCATAAAATTACGTTTAAAATATAATAAATGAGTTTCGTTTCAACTCACATGAATATTGTGGGGGTGGAACGCTAAGCGCATGCGCGGCGCTGGTACCGGCGGCAGCGGTGCGGACATGACGCGTGCGCACAGAACGACGCGCGGACTCTACTAAGTTCATGACAGGAAGTAGTGTTGTCGCTTGTTTAAGCGACACTAAGTTATTCGATAACTTCTTTATACATATATCGAAAGTGTCCAATCGATGTACTACTTGAAATTTTATTTACGTAAGACGTTTCACTGCTTGAAGATGGATAGGAAAGTAAATACCATTATGAATGTAATTGTATTCATCTATTAAAATTTTAACCTCCTGTTCACATTTTTCTCTATTCATAATGCCCGATACGTTAATGATTTTATTTACATATAGGTATGGTATATATATACTTGTTTAAAAATGCTAATCTCAAGAATCAAGCATATCCATAAAAATAGAAGCCATAATCATTTTGCATCCATTTGATATAAAACTAAATGTACATTTTCTTTAGAAAAGTTATTTCGCGTCGCCAGATGGAAAAATCGTAAATAGAAAGCGGCTAAATCAACAAAAACAGTATTATTTTTAATTAGTACCTAATATCCTGACCCTTTATGTGAGTATATTGAAGAAAATGAATTGTGCATTGATTCTTAGATAGATTCAGAACAATTAAGAGATATGCTCAAATTACAAATATATTAGAGACAAACAGAAAAGAGTACAAAATTAAATAGATAATAATTTATTATATATTTAAGTGTATTTATATAACCACCAGAGTCGTTCAACGTATCTACGTTTGAAACGTTAATTTTGTTAGTGAGTCAGTTTTACCATTATTAATGATATCTAAATTAATTATTACTTACATATTTTAATATATTTCTAGATAAATAAGGGTTATATATATATTATATATATATATATATATATAATAGAATGTAAATATAACGTACTGTACTTCATAGATATTTGTAAAAAAAATAGCTGTAGGTGTCTAGGTATATATATATATATACATGTATATAAATCATTGTTGCACTTTTTTTGTGTTAGAGTGTAGTGACTATTGTGCACTTTGTTGCGAAATTATTGTTGTATAATATTAACATTGTTACTATACATTAATATGTTACAAAATAATGCCGAAAAGTAGTATTTACCATCTCAGTAATGTATTCACCTCATTGTCTTAAAAAATAATCAGAATACTAACATTCACTTCTACCTCGTTTGAACTCGCACTTGATTTTTTATATAAAAAATGTAAGCAAGGACGACATATTATAAACTAAATTCCAATCGATTTTATGCTATATCGATAATCATTATTATAATTTACGAGCATCACTAAGCCGGCACAGGAAGCAGCGTCCGCTAGGGCTGACAGATAACGCGATCAAATACATTTTTCATGTCCATGTTAAGTTAATCCGATATTATTATCTATGACAGTCGTATTTGTGTCATTTATATGTTTACGGAAATAGGGACATATTGTAACTAATACGTTAATTTTGTCTTACACACGTTGGCTTCGTCGTGTTGTTCTTTGATTATATTATATCACTCGTCATATTAAATACTAGCTTCTACCCGCGACTTCTCGTAGTTTAAACAATATATTTCATATACAGAGGAAAAGACATACCATACCGCTTACCTAATTTCTCTATTGCTGGAAAACATACATCATTGAACGCGTATAGTGTTTATAAAAAACTGTATAGAAACTTTAATAACTTAACAGATATATTTTCGAATTTCTTTGCTTCCTAAACGTTCAAATGCTTCGAATTGATAAAAAAAATCCCTGAAAATTGAAGCTCCAAAAAAGATAGTCCAAATTCCAACCTAAATTTCTTATGGAAATAATAGAAAATTGTTCTTTATTTTTTAGAGTTTTATAACGTGCGGACAAATTAATCTATAATAATCAGTAATACATATTTTTATAGAGAATTTGACGCTCTACAAAAAAGGTCAGGTGGGCTGTGCGTGCGTTCACGTTTACCAACCCTAATAGTGATTATTACCGTGACAACTGGACGAAGCAGTGGCGGTGGATGTTCATCCCTATTGTTTTACGAAGGGTAAGCTGATACCGTCCGACCCTTCGCCTGTCCGGGAAGTACTCATTGCCAGTCGTATTTCGTATCATTTAAAGTATTCAGTACTGTATTTATTGAAGCATAATTACATAATACAATAGCTTATGTCACATGTAGAAAAGATTAGCGAATCAGAGGAGTGTGACTATTCAGTTTTTCAGTTGTAATCCATGGACCATAAATAATATTTATTAGATTCGAGTATAATTTTTCCCTTTACTCTTGTAGTCCATAGACCATAAAACGTGTTAGATATGAGTTTAATTTTTCGATTTTCAGTTGTAGTCCACGGGCCATAAAGTATGTTTTTCATGGAAGTTCTATACTATCCGTTTTAACGTAACTTATCACTAAGTGGCGCTAAGCTCTATTCAAGTGTTATTAAGATTTTTATTTTTATTTAAAGCGGACCCGATCACGAGCGGTTACTAGTTCTATATACGACTTCAAATTCTTTTAGATAAAGGAAGACCTCAGAATGAACTTGATCGATTTATGCCGGAGGAAACGCAAAAACCAACCTCCGGGAGACACAAGAATGCGGCACTCCGGACGAGATACTCTCACAAAACCTCTTCTGAGAGTACTTATATCTATACTATAATAATATTAGGAACTACTGATCCGATTAAAAAAAACCTTTCATAGCACATTTATCGAGAAAGGTTATAGGCTATATATCATCATGTTAAAACCAATAGGACCGGAGCACTAATGAAGAATGTTTCAAAATCGGTTTTTTTTTTCTCTTAAGAGTTCCCGCTGCGTGTTAGCATTCGCCCAAAGTAACTATTCCACGCGAACGAACTCGCGGGCAGAACCTTAAATATAAGGCTTATATATAAAGTTAATCTTAAAAGTATATAAATCTAAACTGATATCTATAACCTTGTAAAAATGACTGATAACCCATTTCAGGACTCGGCAATGCTTCCTTTTTGCCGATAAATTTATGTTTACTCAAAGTATTTGCTTAATTTTACTGTGCGTTTGAAGTTTTATCAAAGTATACAATACTTGTTATTTAAATTGCAGATTATAATATTCAACTTGAGAAATTTCTCGTGGGTACGAGATTGCAAAGTTTATTTAAGTTTTTTTTCTGAGTTACGTACTATTTAGCTCTTATATTTTATCTAGTATTTAATACTTTTGTTTCTACAAACCTACCAAAAACAAAACAAATTGGAACTGTTTGAATATATTATATTATAAGTTTAATTATGTGGTGTATATTAATCCATCATTGCTAATCAATTAAATATATAGTTATATTAGTAGGCCGGGCGGACAGGTCCTGTCTTGATATTAAAAAGAATCCTAAAATTCAATGTGTATAAATACTATGAGTTTTTATTATTATTTATCCATTTATATTAATTAAATAGGTTCTATATTTACTATTAAAAAGTAAAGAATAAAAGTTGAACGTTCTAACATCTTTTATAACAAATAACTACCGAGCGTAAACAATTTGTAATGCCATTGTTATGGTGATTCAGTGATCTCAAATGACCCATAATGCGTCCGTGGTGACTCTGTCTTGCGGTCTTCGAACGCGACATGACGCCAAACCGTGACGGATCAGCGAGTACGCGACTTTGCCGCACGTGTATTACGCAAATGTGGTGGTATTATAAGGTATTCCGTGGTCCGTATTAGGCAACAATTATGTTAATCGTTATATCCTAAGCGACGCATAGATGGCGCTGATAATACAATTTTATGTAGTATATTCAAACCCCGTGAGATGACACCATACAATTATGAAAAGTTATTATAATAACAAATTTTCTCAAGCCTTTTACTAAACTACTACTATTAGAAATATTTTAGTAAATTTTATACGAGTTACATATATCCATTATTTTATTTTTGGTAATCATGGTTCTAGATGATTACTGCCATTGTCGAGTAAGCTGTAGAATTTTCCAGGGAGTTTTTATGGCATCTCAGAATTTATACTTCGTGGTATTATTTTCCATCCACTTCTCTTATGCACAGTAATCGAACTATATTACGTAAAATGCCACCAATATTACAAAATATATAGTCAAATAACACAAGATTATGAATAAAATATAAAAAACACAATCTTCTACAACATTATTAATTGCAGAATAGTCGATTAGATGGCGCTTTGGTTAATAACTCGTAGCAAGTAACATTATCTCAAATAGGTATGACATACCACGCGTGTATTGCACCAACTCATTGTTATATTAATTCGCACATAAAAGGACAGATGGCGTACGCTGTATGAAAATTATGAAGTTTTATTTATAAAAGTTTTCGTGCTTTTGAAGTTGAAATGTAAAGATCTGAAGATTGACATTTATTGCAAATAATCATAATCATACATACAATTTTTGAATTTTACTTGTTATTTTGTATTACTAATTTTAAATTTCAATTTTACTTGAAAATCATTTTTCAAGTATTTTTGGCAGGAAATAAATTTATAGTAATAATAGCTAGTATAGGGGTCTGTGTACTTGTAATATTGGTATTTGCAGCTCATCATACGTTGATTATTGATTGATTAATAGACTGTATAAAAATGTATATAATAATTATTGCTCCGAGTGTCAATAGATATAAAAATTACACTAATGTTAATAATTCCAATAAACAAATTCTGAAGTTTAAATATTGTCATTCACACTATAATCAATATGGAAATTCAAAAGAGAACACATTTATTACACCATTTTAAGTTTTCACTTCTGTCGGCAGTCCATATGACTGTGTCGACTTTTTTTCTCAGTAGACACTTATTCTAGCGTGATTTCATGGACAGCGATCGTATTTAGTACTGCATTTCTATTTGAGGAAGCCTTAAACAAGTTCATAAGCTACAGTGACCACTAACTTTGTCACATAGGTAAAATAAATAAATATTTAGGTCGCGAAACATGGTACCCATGTTTGTATTATATTTGACAACCTTTAAAACGGTTTATTTACTAACGAGATCTAATTTGAATAAAAACAAAGTTATTGACACCTACCCACGTTAATTAAAAGCACGACAACCATAGAGTTATGTGTTATTAGATAAACAAATTGGGACCAAAATAATAAAATGTTTTATTAGGTTTTGTAAATACTTTGAATAACTGTTTACTCCTTGCCATGAGATATGTTGTTAGGTCTGCACCTCCTGCGCCGGCTATTGGGGTGTTCCATCGTGGAATAATCGGGCAAAATATATATAATATTTAGACAAGAAATCTTTTTGGAAAGTCTTTCAAGAAAATATATGAAGACACCCTTGAATTTTCAACGCATGTTAATATATAACGATGCATCATTATAAAAAACACACTTCAACACAGACCTAAAGACCTAGAAGCTGGAGTCGACCAGAGTGGCCTAGAACCATTTTTTAAATATTTTAATAACGTGGTTATAAACCTCACGGATCTTAGATACCATTTGGAAAATAGCTTGGGACAAAAAATGACATTGGCAAATGCTTTTGCAACGCTAAATAAAAAACACTATAGTATAAAAATTATTATATATAATAATAATACTTTATTGCGCTTTTGGTATGTACACTGGCGAGCTTAATGCCACAAGCTATTTTGTTCCATTGAAGCAGCAGTATCAATTGATGTCAATCAAACAGTTTTGTAACAAAGCAGAAGAAAAATGAATAAATTAATATGGAATATATTACGTAGGTTAAACTTCTCTAATCTATACTCATTCTTGAATAAATCGCATTAAATATGACTTCATGTCGTGGCGCAAAGGATGTTATCAATGCATGTGGTGACGATGCGCCAAGAAGGCGTATTTATCGAACTGTTTTGCGTTGACGCGATGAAGAATTTACTTTTCATTTCAGGGCGATTCGTGGCTTCGAATGGCCTTTAATCAAATTATAAGACAAAATTAACTAAACACATGTATATACTAACAGTCGCTCGTGTTTTGTGTCTTTACAATAATATATGATGTCTTGCAAACGATGTGTGCAGTGTACACAGAAGTTCTCACACACGGCACGATTTCTTACAACTTACTGTACACTTAGCGTTATATTTTGGTCAATTTAAACAATATCTTCATAAGTTTTATTATCATTACATTACATTACATTATGTATTATATGTATAAGCTATATTGCTGTAAAGTTTCATCAAAATCCGTCAAGTAGTTTTTGCATGAAAGGGGCAATTCATGTATTACGTAAGCAATAACCCCCCCTCTTTGATTTCCTTATTTTTGATGACATAAGGGATGGGGGATCTGGATGTGTAGGTTTGATATGAGTTTATTCTTCTATAGACTGCTAATAATAATTAATAATAATATTATAAAGAGATAAAGTTTGTGACTTTGTGACGTTGTGAAGTTGTAGGGGGTAATCTCAGGAATTACTGGTTCGGTTTGAAAAATTATTTCAGTTTTATATAGCTCACTTATCGAGAAAGGTTATAAGGCATTAGCGTTAGCCCAAAGCTAACTATTCCACGCGAACGAAGTCGCGGGCAGAGGCTAGTAGACTATAAATTCCTTCTTTCTAGACTTGTTAACTATAGCGCATTATTTTTTTAAAATTTCTATTGTAGCACGCCATAATGACAGCACTGTGCCTGATGGTAAACACAGTACAATCCAAAAACAACGGCGACCACAGAGTTACACACCATCCATCGCCGGTCGCCGCTGCAATGCCGGCCTGCGAAAAGCTGGATATGCACAGGATGATCCCGAAACGCGACCCGCAGAAGCAAAATTACTAAGAAAACCAAAACGGATTAAAAAATACTTATATAAATGCTAAGCATGGGACGGGGATAAAAACATTGCTCACTTTTGCTGACCATGGGGGGGAGGGAGTCAGATTTTTTTTGTTTTTATTATTAATAAGAAGGGTTTAAAACGATCTACCCTTAGCTTTTCTATTATCTAAGCTCTGAATGGGATAACTTGCGACTAGACCAATTGCTTATTGACGCATCTTCCACGCTCAATCGTGTTTCCAGAGTGTCAATGAACTCTGTAAAAGCCGGACAGCACGCAAATTGAATGACGAGCAAACTGCGTGTAAAAACAATTCCGTTTTCCGTAATTATGACAACATTAACGGTTTTCCGGTAATTTAACGTGTAATTATTATACCCTTGTCAATTTACATGCCGCGTGCGGACTATTTTTTTTAATTCGCAACTTATTAAAACCGTAAACACGGACTACATTAAATGTAAACATAACCATTAAAGCAAATTATTAGTCAACTCTCCAATAATACACACAAATATACTCATTTTGTACTAATGGACCGTTCAAGCATTACGTTGAGCATAATTTTTGACACCCCCTCCCCTTCGCAGCAAAAGTAAACAATACTCCTCGTCCCAACCCTCCCCTATTTTTTAATCTTTTCTGGTCAAATAAATAAATATTGCTGACGTAATCACCATCCAGATACCCCCAACCCCCATGTCATCAAAAATAAGCAAACAAGAACCCCCCCAAATCCCATCAGTGCTTACGTACTCCATGAATGACCCCTAATCGTGCCCCGCGGTTTCACTTGCATTTATTATTGCCAACATCCCGTGGCGCCACCGCACGGATCGCTTACGCTATTACAGTATACGCTTAGGTCAGAAAATACGCTTGGGTATATTCTGACCTATATATTGTATGAAAATTGTTTTGCTCCGTAAGAGTTTTCTCGTAATAATAGATAGGTAATAAATAGCCTTCATCAATACATTGGATAAATAATCTAAACGAAATGTTTAAAATATAAATGTAGTTTCAAAGTTCATACAAATTTAATCTTTATAATGCTAATGTGGTTTCCAATATATAAGATAGAAAAACTTAATCATGTAGGTTTTTGTACATAATGAACGGCGAAGTAAGCTAATGAAGCAATTAACAACACCATATAAGTCAACACAAGAGGCGGGACCGCGTACGCTATTTAAAAACGCGTAACTAATCTCGTCTAATAAGAAATAATTAGTGTTAAATCTCGACGGAAGTACAAATCGAGAACGCTACCAGCTCACAACTCTTCTACTTTATCCTTGTAGCCCGCTTGCAGGGCTACATCCAGGATAATTATCTTGGAGGTTGTAACCCCCCAAATGTTTTATTATAAGATTAAAATCGAATTTAAACCTCACCTTTTCCGTTTAAAATCTTATGATACAATGGACATTAGATGACTAAATACAACAAGAAATAAAAGCGTAAGGACCCCTTGTATTCATAAATTTTGAAAAAAAAAAACCATATATTACATCTAATTTGCAAGAAAGCTTAAGCTCCTTAATTTCTTTCATATACTTTAATCTTATATAAGCTTTTGGTGCAAGCTGCCTTTACATTTTTCTGACAACAGGGCAATATGTTTATATCATAGTAAGATCACATTAACTATAACATATACTTTTTAGTTCTATTAAATACTAGCTGTGCCCGCGACTTCGTTGGCGTGAAATCTAATATAAAAAACCAGTGACTAATAATAATAATAAAATCATCTGAATTTATTTAATCCATTTACTTATCTACTTTTCTCTCGTACTTAAGTCGTATCGTCATTAAAATTACAATAATTTTTGTTAAAGTGAACAGATTTTAATGAAACCAAGACTGAATGTCGCGGTAAAACGATTTATGATTTTCTTGGGATTTTATTGTGAACGCATTACTTTATCAGTGATGCGTGTTCATACAAACAGACAGACAGACATTTCTAAAAATGATTTAAATGTATTTTTTAAACACCTATTCGAACACATCTGCAACATTTTTTACGCGAAAGCCTAAACAGGTGCACACACATTAGATCTACATGTTTGTGATATGTAAAGAAGTTGCAACATCTGTTGAATAGGTTATTTATTTTGATTTTTAATCAGGTTTATCAATCAATTAAAGTTATAACAAACCGCGTCTACTGATTTATCTCAATTGTTTGTGTTTAAACACGTTACACTCGTACACATTCACCAGAAAAAATTACAAACTGTAATTTCTCTCAAAATCTTATTGTTACTCTTAGTTTTATAACTATATTTTCAATGAATCAAATTTAATTTCCGCACGACTACATCGATGTACGTGCGACCGAGTGTAAAATAGAAACGTCTAGAACGAAAGTAAATGGTGTAATTGTCGTTTTATTTTTATTAAATTCATTTAATTTTTTACGTTAAGTTAAATAGATTAGATGATATAAAATAATTAATAAGAATTCAAACCCGAGTCTCCAATAACAAATTTCTTTACAAATTGAAAGATTTTGGCAAAAAACAATGATTGAATGTGTACAAATTTAATCAAAGACAGAAAAGTCCAATGAAGTAAATGAACATTTACAACAAAAAAGATATTAACCGACCAAAAAAAGGTTTATAACTTCATACAAAATGTCGCCTACGTATTATAATGACTTACTGACAATACTTACTGACAATACTGACTGATATATAAATTGTTTCATTTGTAAATTGTAGGAAAAGAGTATTTAAGTATTATCGCCCCCTCTTAATTTTTTTGAGCCCGTACCCTTATTATCTAATAATAAGTTGAGATGACAAAAAGCGTTACGATACAGCGTGCTTCCCATTTCCTAATTTCCTGCTGGTAGTCACACCTCATTCACCCAATTTAGAGCGTCCTGTGCGCCCGACGCGGCCCGTGCTGCCGGCGCCGCGCTCCGACCACACCCGTCAGATATAAACACGGCCGATTAATTTCATTAAATCATTTTGCAGAGGAAATGTTTTTTATTACTTTATAGGTTTTAGCTCTTGACCCCAATCGCAACTGATGTTACATGACGATGTAGTCCAAGATATTAAGCACGTTAAACCTAGAGAGGACCTGGCTATCAAGTGCAGTTGCTAGAACACAAGTGATCAGTAATGGATTTTTAACTTCAGGATGGTAGTTAGCCTGGCAGACTTCACCAATACATATATGCCAAGTGGACAAAGGTCGCAAGATCGTAATGTCGTATAAAGGCGTACAGTATTTTATCTTCGCGTATTAACGTATAGATATAACAATAAATATCTTGACTAAGGAGCATCCATTAATTACGTCAGGCGTTTTTGAGAATTTTTTTACCCCCTCTCGCGTGACATTTGTCTCGCCCCCTAATCCCACGTGAAATTAAAAAACTGTATTTTCGCTATAAATGCTTACTAATATAAGGCTACAATATTTGCCTTATTGTTTTTATCAAAACTAGTTTAAACAACATTTCAGATTGTTTTTATCGCAGTCTAAAACTACAGTGATAAAATTAAATGATACTTTGATGGAAACTACTAAAATGTATCGAAGAATCGTGTCAGATTTCGGCATATTTTTGTCTATAAACATGTTTTTCTGTACATCCCTACGTGAGATTTAGCGAGATTCGGCTTGACCCCCTTCCCCGTTATTCTCTCATGTAAATAATGGGCGCTCCATAAGTACATGAAATTTAAAACGAATAGATAACAAAGTTAATTTGTTTGAATTATTGATGAAAATGATATTATCGGTAGCCGCGCCAGATGTACCTCTTGATGGCGCCCAGCCACGCGACGTCCATAATCGCCGGATGTTTGGGAATGCGCGCCCGCCGCGTCGAGTCGCGTCCCCAGTTAAAATGGCGACAATTGCCGTGCTAACACTCGGTAGATTGGGTTAATGCATCCACTAACGCCACTTCCCCATCCTGCTCTAAATGGTTAATAGTTTCCACAACTGGATACTTCGAGTGTGGACAAAATTATTTTTACATTCTGCCGATTACTTTTACATTCCATTTATATGATTTAAAGTTTCTGTAATTACCAAACAAAATAAATACACTGTCATGTTATCTTGAATATGGATTTAAAGAGATAAAAATGGCGTCAAACCATCATACATTATCGCGTTTTTTAGCAACCTGAAAGCAAGCAGTTAAGATAATTATGTAGCATAAAATTGGATTTTTAAACCCCCACTGAAATGTTTTGACATACTTATAGCTATGCTTATATGTATATGCTAAATAAGAGGATTACAGTGCGTTAGTGTTAATGCGTTATTAACATGCGTCACTGTTAATATCAGCACCTCCAGATATCAGTATTTTATTAAATTATTAAATTTGTTTATTTATTAAATTTTATTTTCTGTTTTTTAGTTGGATTTTTTATGAAAGCGTGTTTTTTAAACTATTATTTATTTTTAATTTTCTAGTTAATATATTTTTTTAATTTTTTAACTTTTTTTTCGGATTATTGCATTGTCATCGACCTTTGACAGGTGTGCAAAGTTTGAATTAAATCTGATCGTTCAAAGTAGGACAAAATCGAGCTCAAAGGGGTCGGTTACATACATACATACAGGTGAAGCTAATAAAAGCGTGTTACATGAGATATATGATGATAATATATGAGCAGAGACCAAAACTACAATTTCGAAACAAATGATAAATGATCAATAAAATCAATATATACGCTCGAGTCCATTTTAATATGTACAAATTAATATATATTGTAATCAAAAAGCACATAATAAGCATTCGTCTTAACATATGTACATACATCTGGAATATATTTGAAGAAAATATTTTTGCAAATTTCAGTTTTTTAAACGTATTTATTATTTTATTTTATTGACTCACAATTAGCAGTGATGATTTGTAAGCAATGTTATTATGATGTTGGTTCGTTCACATTCCGAGTCCGTGCACATAAGTATCAATAAATCGTTAAAGAATTTATATCGAAGCCTCTAGTACCCTGACCTAATATAAATGTCTATTTATAATCGTTTTTATTACACATAAGTCAAACACCTGACAGCTGGTAAAACATGGCCGCGAGTGATCTTGCTCCAGGGTGCGTGCCGCACCGCGTCGCCCACTAACATTTTTCAAGAAACTGTTTTTTAAAACTCAATAAAACTCGTGTTTGATGCTGTAATTTCACGACCTCTACTTAAGAAAAATAGAATGTGTCTGTGACGTTAACTATTTCCACAAAAATTTATGTAACGGGCTGTGTAAAATGATCATTTGAAGTATATGTATTTATAAGTAGTATTTCTGTAGGTGGTAGAGCTACGCTGAAGCTATTACTGGTTTCAGCATGAATGTGTCGGCTCACTCGGGGTAGTACCAGTCACTCACAGAAAACTGACGCGACATGAAGTAACAGTGCTTGCATTGTTGCGTTTCGTTCGTTCAGCGAGAGCGCAGGAGGCCCACCTCCCCTCCCCCTCCCCCCTACCAAACACGGGTTGGCAACGCACTTATGACTCCCCAAGTGTTGTTAGTGTCAATGGATGGAGATAATCACTTAACATTAGGTGATCCACCGGTTCGTTTGCCTCAATGACATAAAAAACTATATATATTCAAAATTAATATTTATTTATTTATTTACTAGCTAATTCCCGCTACATTACCTGCGTCCTTTATTATCTCAATTGTTTTGTTTATATCTCAAAGGGATTAGGTAGCGTTTTTGACGAAAGCTCCCAGGCCGGCTTGACTTTTGATTTATAGGCGAGGGTAAACCCGATTGTTGGCGTGGCGAGACGTGGCGACGCGATGCAAAGCGCAAGCGGCTGTGCACAATCTGTCTTGCCGCACTGAGCTCGCATTCCTATAGTGTAATTTGAGATTCGTTCGAGTCGAATAATTTCGATGTTTCACATCTGCCAGGCGTCCCGTGACGGCACATGTTTTTTTCCGGCACTTCGAACATTATCGTTATATTCCAACCAATTTACAAAAAACTCCTGATAAATTATATACCTAATCCTCGTGAATCAATCTATATATTAATAAAAATAACATGAAAGTTCGCTCAGAAGTTTTTGAGTTTATCGCAAAAAAACAGACAGCCAGACTGACGCGGCGCAGGACTTTGTTTTATAATATTTATCTATTTAATATTAAACCTGCCAAATAGTCAAATGTTTAGTTTCATTGAAATTTCATTTATTGTTGGAGCATGCCGTCGTTCTCTAGAATATGACATTAAAATTTCATTAGAAAATTGTATTATCAACAATACCTTTAAAATCATAAAAAGTTAGGTACTTTCTCAACTGACTATAATGATATTTCGCACTCTAGAGCCTTATATTGTTCCTCAATTGAAAGGGTACGAGAATCTTCAATAAGACTTTTAGAAATTGTAAACTGTAGTATATTCAATTGACTTTGATGATATTTTGTAAATTTTTGAATAACATTCTAAAAAGAGTAAATAGATAGAATTTGAGAAATCATAAAATATGAGTAAAAAGAATGATACGTCGACAACTGAAACGAAAAAACCCGACTGCAGCCGCGAACACGGCTACGTGTCTATCTTGTTTATTATTTAAAATATGCTGCATCTTTTTTAAATATTCAACAATTTTTAGCCGACAATATTTACCTAAGACGCATATTAATAACTTGCCGGGCTCGCGACTTTGTCCACGTGGAACCCGATGTACAAAACGCTGACTAATAAAGTCATGTGGATGAATTAATTATAATTATTAACTACTTTTCTTTCGTACGTAAGTCGCGTCGTCAGTAAAATTACAATAACTTTTGGTAGACCGAACCGATTTTAATGAAACAAAGATTAAATGTTACTTGAAGATTTGCTTTATGATTAGAAGGTTTTATGATGATGGCAGTAGTTTAGCAGTAATGCGTGTCATGCAGACAAACATTTTTAAACATGTATTTTATTAGTTATTCATAGACACCAGCAACAATTTTCCGAAAATCTAAAAGTACAAACACTTTAAGTTGTATATTCTTATTATATATCCAGGAGAAGATGAGCTAACTGTGGGCTAGTGTCGCGGCAGCGTAACATAGCGTCATATTTCAAAGGCTTAAACAAAAAACTGCGAGTCTATAGTGTACGCACGTGCTTAGAAGCAGGTGCGCAGGAAACGAGGACTTGAGATTTTTATGTATGAATCGATATCAGACCGCACGCAAAATAAATAATAGTTCGCGTGTGTTTTTGTACATTTCCGAAAAAATTAACAAGTGCACAGTAAGAAACAATGAATTCTATATTATAACTATTTGACCCAACCACGCGTTACTGTTGCTCAGTTATTACACTCTAATCTCGTAGTTAAAAATATATTATAACTGTAAATGATACACACCACATGAAAATGAAATAAAAATTGATACAGAAAAAGCGGTTACGTAGTAAATACCTAGATTAATAGAACACGTGCACTATAAAATAAATTGGAGTTCAAAAATAAAATCAAAATTAGAACGTGGCGTCAACTATGAGATATTTATTATAGTCGGTCCTACAGTTTTCTGTCAACAAACTAATTTAAAGCGCCATCTGTTTCGACATTGATGAAACTCACAATTATAACAATAAATCAACATTGACAATCATTTAATTTGTAATTACAAAATATTGAGGTTAATAGTCGAAATATAAATTATCCTATACTTCGATTGCTTCAAAAGACAGCAAACAACTCGACTGTGTTTTTCAAGCAAAAACTGTTTACATTAACATATATTAATATTATGTACATGACGAATTTGGTTGACTTTTCATCTTTGTATCAAAGTTTGCTTTAGTTAGCTCCATTATATTTTATCGGTTATTGTTAAAATAACTATCAATATATATTTTATGGTGTACCAATCAAATCGCAGTTCCGAATGACACATAAATATCGATTAAAAATCTATAACTTGTCCATTACCGTGTGATATATATCCAATAAATTACTGTAATCGATATTGAATTGAACTGTCGAGTGTGGTTTCTAATAGTCGAGACGCTGCCCTCGAGGTATGTCGTTTGCAATGTTTAATGTGTTATAATACACCGAAAAAACAGAATGAAATCTTTATACATATATACAATTTCAGTATATGTGTTCAAAATTGTTGTTTTAAACGATTTGCTCGATTTTAATCTTCTTAACTGTGGTTGTATACGGTAGATGGTGCTGTTGTCGAAATCTAGACGATTTCTTTTTTTATTTTCCGATCAAATTCCTTATCTTTCACATAAAAAAAATAGCCCAATTATTTTAACCTCTCAATATTATCTTAAAATTATTTCAATATATTTAACATGACTTATTAAGACACAAAATCACAAAGACCATGCCATGTGTCTATCGGGTCCGTTAGTAGGTTTATGTAAAATGTATTTTGGTATTTCTGAGACCGACTATCGTTTTAGTATAAATATTGGTACACCTAAGTGTCTTTTTATTAAGGCTTTCATATTACACTTATAATTTGTAACTAGATGGCGCTAGGTGAAATTGTAATGTTATTAATATTTGTATTATATGTTAAAGGGAACGTAATCGTGGGCGAAATACAATAGAATGTAGAGTTGTTTAGGCAAACCGCAAAGAAAAAAAAAGACGGCTAGACAAACATAATTCGAACAATAAATTTTAGAAATGGTATTAAAAAAAAGTGAAATATTTTATTCGCCGATGTCAGGAAATGCTTGTGGTGAGTTACTTAGAAATAGAAGCTATAAATAATTCCAGATAAACAGGTCGCATTACTTATATTAATCGACCATTAAAAAGTAATCTAGTGAGAAGTAATGTGGTAGTAAATAGTGAAGTTACTTATTATTTAATTAACTTTTCAGTGGTATAAAGTGGAATACATATCCCTGTTACATTAATTCAATGGCTGATTCTTATACTAATTTTAATGATGCGTAGTTATCACTTTATCAAAGGTACGGTAATTCATAAAGTGTTACTCAAAACTCTAAATTCTTAATAATACAAAATAATAAATAGATCTATTATATAAGCAGAAAATGGAGAGTGCTTTCAAGGAATTGTCCAAAAGTTTTTCAATGTCACTAAATCAGACATTGTGTCTGCTTTAGTTTGTAATAATAAATATACACGCTGAGTAAATAGAACTGTATAAATTTTATTCACGTTCGAGAGGGTGGGTTCAAGTCCTGGTGGATCCGTGGCCTCACGGGACATAATATAGTAATAAAAACACCTCCTCAAATAATTTTAATACAGGTCCCATTAAAATATTCCGACGGCTCTGATGAGATGGATGAATAAAAAATACGCAAATTATACCGCAAATACCAAATCGACACTGTTGGGCAAAATTATTTGTCATTATTCATTATGGCGACAATATTTCCAAACTCTGGGTATCGAGGTCGCACTCTATTCTTCATGGACGTGTTCGTATAATAAAATTGGATCTACTTTCGTCGATTGCGATAGTGTAGGGTGGCAATTATTCTGTCCGAATTTCATATATTTGGCCGAATGGAGCTTTGAAGTTCTGATCCTCAATCTTTTTGTGTGACGAAAAGTAAAGGAGGTAAACACTGTCAGGTCAAGTAAGAGCAGTGCCTGGCTTGCCTTCGAGTATTGGAGAACAGTGAGATATACGCTCTTCTCACTTTCCTCTATTGCGTGTACTGCGTTCAGGTGAATGACGTAGCGATCACTGAACACAATCTATGCTATTTCCCTGTAATACAAAAGTTTCTCTTCTATCGTGAGTCTTTAAGACACATCCTGCTATATATTCGGTACTTTCATTATTTTATTTGAATATACGCAGTATCTGATTGCGATTCCTTTTTTTTACCCAGTGGAAAAGTTCGCGCGAAAATACTGCTGAAAAGACTCATCGGTCTGACTCGTTGATTCAATCTCTTAAAGTTGTCACTACCTAATCTAGCTACAGAGTTTTTAATGGTGACAAGAATTAAGAGAAAAGTTGTTTTCCACTGCAGCGATTAAAATTTACAGAAGCGTAAAGGGGTTTCGCATATTTCTTTATTTGGGTCTATGACAAGCTTTTCGTTATATCTATCTAGGCTATCGCATACCATCTGTATTTTGGTACATTGGTATAGAAAAAATAGTAACGCGTGTAGAAAATAGATTCCAGAGTTGACTACCTAATAAACCTAAGAAAATAAACATTGTGACAATATTAATATTTAAAAATATATAGGACGCCTTTAGATAGCATGATTATGGTTCTGTGATGATTCGAATACTATATATTTCCAATACAGACGAATTTACTTGATACATACAAGATTCACATACAACAATTTTAATGGTTAGTCATAATAGTTCCAATATTTACTTCATACAATAACTTTATGGTCACCCTACGTACTATCATTTTTTTTCTTACTTTCATGAAAACTCAATAAGCACTTTCCATAATAAAATTTAAAAAACTTAAAATGATTACTCGAGACCCACAGAAATTTTACTTTTAACATTTTCTTCAATTATTTTTTTCAAGGTGTCATGAAGCCATCTATGTACAATTTTTTATAGTATTGGTTTTAATTTTAAAATAACAAGATATTCCATATTGGTGTTTTAAGCGATGATATAGTTGATAGCGTGTACGGACAACGCGTCGATGGACGTAGGTTCGAAATGAATATGAAACCATAGAGCATGGTGATACAACCTTTTTTTTTTTTACTTGGGGAAATCCCTTATGGGTACGCCACTCCCTCGGGGGAGAGAGTGGGTTATGTCCGACTCGCACGGACTAAAACCCCACGGTGTACGTCTGCCGCCATAGTCGGGGTGGCACGAGATCTCTACAGATTTCATCGTGCCGCCCCAGCGGTTGGCCCAGCAGCGAAAGCGCCGCCGCCGGGCCCCGTCTTGTTAGGAGACAGCCGGGTACTCACCGGCCGTCTCCTCCGTCCGCCGGACCTGTGCAATGGAAGGATGGGCCCCCCGACCCATCCTCCCTAGGTCCGGTTACGGTGGAAGGAGGCGGCGGTCGTATAATTATATACGGCGGCAAGCACCTCCGCCTCTAGCTCCCAGGGAATGGAACCGGCCAGTACCATGGCCGCCGCCGAGGTTACCGTCCGGTAGCCTCGTATTACCCTCAACGCCACAGTTCGCTGCGCAGCACGCAGCGCGCGAATATTGGTGGCGCTGAGGGCGTCCACCCATAACGGTGCCCCGTAGGCGGCCATGGACCGCACCACTCCCATGTAAAGGCGGCGGCAAGCGGCACCCAGCCCCCCCGTATTGGGGAGGAGTCGTCCGAGCGCCGCTGCCACCTCAACTATGCGCGGTCCGAGCCCCTTAAAATGGGGCTCGAACCCGCCAGCGTCCGTCCAGGGTGAGGCCCAGGTATTTCATTTATGGTGATACAGCCTTTTCTAAGTCTGTCTAGCTAGCTACCACGCTCGAATTGAAAATATATTACAGAGCACTAGTTGATGTGTTCCGACAGGTATAAAGAAGTAAATCTATTTACATATAAATAGGCAGCGAAGAAACGGTTAAAAACATCTATCCCCTCTGTTTCTCAGCCGAATTCTTCACTCTTTTTTGTTTTATACCTATTGAAGAAGAGGATAGATTGTAGTGTTGTAAATAAAAAAATTGGAAAGCTTCTTTTCTATGGTTGTAGTTCGACCACTGGACTACGAATATATTTACTCTCCCTAGGGACAACGGGACTGACAACTTAACCGTCCTGTTATATATAAACCCTTGAGAGTTACACGAAGGTACTATACGGTGTAATGTATAAAGACAAACGAAGACGGAGACACGGCCGATCGTTAGTACATAAATATTTGATGCAAGTTTTTATAATAGTGAATAATCCTGTGCGAACCTTCCCTTTGCACAGGCTACGGACAGTCAGGGACGAAAGTAAAAGGCGGCGA
Organism: Antheraea pernyi; assembly: GCA_015888305.1. Lineage (NCBI taxonomy): Eukaryota > Metazoa > Arthropoda > Insecta > Lepidoptera > Saturniidae > Antheraea > Antheraea pernyi. Next base: position 1,038,100 of record MU158703.1, read on the forward strand.
CAGCAATGGCAGAATTGTAACGCAACTTTCTCGTCCGCATGTCGTTCGTGAACAGCGTGCTTCAAACATTTCGGTAATCATAATTATGATTAATTACCTATCTATACTAATAATATAAAGCTGAAGAGTTTGTTTGTTTGAACGTGCTAATCTCAGGTTTGTTTGAACGTGCTAATCTCAGGAACTTCTAGTCCGATTTGAAAAAATCTTTCAGTGTTAGGTAGCTCATTTATCGAGGAAGACTATATATCACGCTAAGACCAATAGGAGCGGAGCATCAATGAAGAATGTTTTGAAACCGGGGTTAACGTACGCACCATTTAAAAATATTTTTCGTATTATTTTATTTACAAATTATTCAATTTAAATAGTTCCCACTATAATTGGTTTAAAAATTTAGAACAGACCACAGTTATTCCATTGTTTTGAGTCTTATGTACTGCCTCAACTTTTTTTTTACCTTTTGTCTTAGGATCGCTAACTAGTCGATCATTAGTGTTCTATTAATCTGCATTTATTGCTACCCTTAGTATTACTATGCCTATAAATAAAATAGTATAATATACATCACAAGCCGCGGGAATAATCTAGTTATATTAAGCACATGATTTTAATCATAGTTGATGACTAGTCCTTTTAATTTTTTTTAATAATGATTCGTTTAAATGGGTTAGATAAATATTCAGTCACGTTCCGAACCGGTTGCGGTTCGGTAAACTGTGTAATACAAACCCGTATCAACCCCACAGCGTATACTACAGGGTTGTCACTGATAAATTTTTGTACATTGGTTATTCCTAACAAAAAATCGCCCCATTTGTATTTTTATCATATATAAACATAGCGTTAATTGAATCGTTACATTTCTAAATAATCTAAATCCAATTTTAACTGTTCCTAATATTTTACGTTTTTTTTTTACACTAATGAAGGCAAACGAACAGATGGGTCACCTGATAGTAAGTGATCATCACCATCCATAGACACATGCAACACCAGGAGAGTCGCAAGTGCGTTGCTATCCAGTGTTTGGGGAAGGGAGGAGGGGGAGTGGACGTGGACATCCGGTGCTCTCACTGACCGAACGAAACGCAACAATGCAAGCACTGTTACTTCACGTCGGTTTTCTGTGGTGGTACTACCCCGGTACCCCGGACGAGCTGACCCATTCATGCTGAAACCAGTAATAGCTACAGCGTGGATCTACCACTATCTAAAAACCTTATGAACGGCAAGTTTAGAACTTCGTCCTCGGTGTATAAAAACTGGAAATCTTAAAATAATTAAACATGTTATATGAACGATTAAAATTGGATTTAGCTCGTTTTGAAATATAACAACACAATTTAACTGTTATATTTACGGCGAATTTATGGCGGGATTTTGGAATATCATGTAGTAGTTTTTATATTTTATTAATAACCTTTTGTTATTTTACTCTATAGTTTGTAACATTCGTGGCATTTTACGTAATTTAGTTCCGTTATTGTGCATAAGTGAAGCGGATGGGTACCATGGAGTATGACTTCTGAGATGCCACAAAAACTCTCTGGAAAGTTCTAACAAGAGGGCTACCATCTTGTGAGAACATTGAAACTTATCGCAAAACAATTATAATATGATTACCAATTCGAGAATAGCAATAATAATATCTTCTATATTATTATAGAATATATATTGGTTGGAAAAAACAATTACGTATAGGCTATAATTTATAAAGATATTGTTAATATTAATTAAAATATAATAAATAAATAAGTGCCAAGTAAATTGGAATAAATCATGCCACGTGAGAGCTATTTCGGCGTGGGTTTATAAATCGTTAGTTACACGAAGATAATGTATGGCGCCATCATTTATAAAGAAACGAACCGAGTCGAATGATATTATTAAATATATGAGTGTATTTGTGATGCCGGACAACCCTATGCAAACCGTTCGACATTCGTTGCGGTGCGTATTCATTAACATACGTCTGTCAATCATTACTCCAACACGGTTCAGGTGCATTACCGTTCAAACTGATCATTATATGTTTAGTAAAAATATCAATCTCAAATCCTATTTTAGTTGTTATGTATTGTAAAAAAGAATGTTACAATATTAAACCTACAAACCTGTTGTGCATACATCACTTAAAAATTACTGAACAGATTTCGATTAAATGTCCCTTATTAAAATAGATTAATTATTATCTAAAAATATCATTATAATATATTCATTTAACAATTAACACAGTTATTACATTTAAAAAAATTTATGATTCTTATAAGAACTATGCGTTCAGGCTATTTATGTTCTTACCGTGGAAAAATGGAGCAAGCGGAGTTGAACTTATGTTTCTTCTTCTGTACATAAATATATATTCCTGAAAGAATAAACAACACAGACGAAGTAACGGGTATCAACTAGTTATGAAATAAAACATTGTTATTTTTATGTTAGCATCGGTGATTTTTGACTGCTGGGTAAAGGATTTTCGAGGCCGAGTATTTAAGAATCATTTGTTTTTTCCACAAGTGCAACTTTTTTAATAATCATGGTGCGACAAAACTACAGCACATTATTTGGTGATAAGCACAACAACTTAACAGTTGTCGTCGCTATCATGCTATAAAGTCTGTCAGCAGTTCATGTTTATTGCTATGTGTATGTTGATCGCAATACATTATATTGTCTTATCCTCCTACAAACATAATTTCTGCAATCTTTTTCTCACCAGGTACAAGTACGAAAAACACGTTTAATTTTGATTATTTAATCCACAGATAACTGAATAACATTGTGTTAAAATTACGTTCAATACTAGCCCAATCAAGTGCCACCCACAATTTCTAAAACTTCAATCAAGTATTCCAGCACTTCAGAAAACTAACAAAGAACACCATAAAAATCGCTTAAAACGCCGGCTTTGATCTTCAACAATATTACCAACACAACACTTGTAAGTTAAATAAATACATTAAACACAAGAAAAGGAAATCTAAAAAAGACACAAAGAATCTATTATTTTCTTTACGCAGGGGCCATTTCTCACAATTTGATGACTATAAATAGGTTTGAGTAACCTAGCATGTTTCACATATACATGTATTTCTGGAGTTTATTAACTAAACATACAATTTAATTTATCACTCATATAACTAACAATTAATGTTATTCAAGCGCTTTTATCGCTGTACGAATTAAATATTCATTTTAAGAGAGAAATAGCACACGACTACACGA
>MU158703.1:1041347-1138939 GCA_015888305.1 Antheraea pernyi
ACACGACTACACGACGAAAACAGCTGTTATGTTATTATATAATTTTTAACGATAACATTATGCTTATAAACAATACAAAGCAACAAAGTTTGCTAAATCATGTTTAACAAAGTACGCAGAATACGCTAAGATTTGCTAAAAATGACAAGTGTTCTATGAAGCTCCGCGTTAGCAGAGCTATACAAAAATAATTATAGACTCATTTGAGTGTTCCCCTCCACGGAAATCTTTAGTAAAAGGCGAAAGATTTATACGTATTGAAGGGAAACCAGAGTGATAATTATTACAAAATGACTAACCCATATCAGTCCGCCGCTAATCTTGACACCGTATTTCAGAATATTCAAACGTTTAGACAGCGCCATCTATTGACTACGCGTGATAACTTTTTGACAAACCAATTGGCTTATCATTTCTGTTACATTTCAGTAATGTAGATTTCATTATTTATTGTAATATGTGTAAATTATTATGAATTATACTATTTATGAAAAATATTTAGGTATATTAAAAAAATACATTTGTTGTCAATACATATTATATATTCATACATATATACATATTCCGACAGATGGTGTTTAACGAGAGAATATAAAAAAATTGCATTCCGAGATAAAAAAAAAACAAACTAATAAGAAGAATGAAGATCCTCAATGGATCATTGTGTATAGTACAGTAACATGAGAACAGAGATGTAACGACTTACAAACGGGCATTGTTTCGTTGAATCACTTTAGGGTTGGTACTATATTCTCACATATTAATATTTTTTTTAATAGTCTAATAGTATTAATATTACTTTTCTAGATATAATACATGAAATCTTTTATATCGAATAATTATTGATGATGATAATTGAATTTAAAAACGGGTCCTAATATTTTATACTACCCCTATGCCTATAAGGTTATTGAAGCATTTACAAGAAAACCAAACTTTCTGAATTGTTTATATACCCATATATATTTATTTTTACTAACCATTCATGTTCATAGAATGTAAGCAGTCTTAAGTTATCGTCAAGAAGGAGATAATAGCATCCATGAATATAACCATTTTTAAATATCTACTTAGTAGACCTATCAAGGATTTAAGCAAAACAATAAGCTTAATGATTGGTAAAAATGATTAAATACACTTGCATAATATGTTGCAACAAACCATAATACACTACACTTATAAGCACCCTAATAATTAATTTTTCTAATTAGCCGACTATATAACAAGGGAGAAATGTACCAATAAATATTATAGTGGACGTAACTGTCTTTTATAGTTTTAGTTACTATAATTTCGCTCTCTCTCTATTACTAGTTTCAGGTATAACTTTTTCAGGTACACTCGGACAAATAAAATCAAACCATTTTGTTACAGTGAGACGTGGTAGCGGCTAATCTATTCCAGGCGAAAGTGCAACATAACGTCCACTATAATATTTAACGATGGATTTGTAACGCCTTCTTCAAAGAACTCATCAGGGCATTTAATCAGCGATATGCTGGCAAGGCCCTGGCATTCGGTAGGCATCAATTACGGGTTTTAGTGAGAGCACTCACTGGACACTGCTGCCTTAAAAAGCACTTGTACAACATCGGTGTCCAGAGCACAAGAGATTGCAGATTTTGTGATGGTGCGGATGAGACCCCCAATACCTCTTGTGTGAGTGTGATCCACTGAAGCCTACACGAAACCGGATTCTGGGAAAGCATGTATTGCCTCCGGATGAGGTACAGATGCTCTCAGCCAAAAAAGTTCTGCAGTTTTTAAATACTATAGGACTGGGCGGAGAGCTTTAGTAATATGGGGCGATCACAATAGATCAACACTGGTCGCATGATACAGGATTAAACACCTGCATAGCCCCATTTCCAGAATAAAAAAAAAACGCCTTCTTTAATTAAATACAAAAGAAATGTATCAAAACTTAAATGAATGCTGTGTAAAATAAATTAAAAACATGACAACCCTGACAGTTTTACAGCATATGCATTCTGTAAGGAAGTGCCGTGAACCGACGCCACGCCAGCGCGGCGCATACGTCTTTTGAAATGAACATCAGACTACCCGGAATATAATCTTTTGACCTTAAAACTTATCAAGTGTACTATTGAAATTCACTAAAATGAATGAAATAATTAAGTTGCGTAGTTGTCAAGCAGATACTGAAATAACAACTGCTCTGTTAATGCGTGTACAACCTTCATAACCGGTCGACGGACTTGACGAGGCAACGCTATTTAAATGCCTCGGTTATTTTCACCCGTTCCAATGTGATAAATTCGTAAACTTTTTCCAGATTAATAATACTATAATAATTAGTAAAACTGTAGGCTGATAGTGAAAGAGACATTCGTGAGGAAACCTAAACTTTATACAGATATTCCTCCATTTGTATACGATCGATTTCAAAATCTCTCAACATTTGATGTCAAGATTATTATGGCCTGGAGTAATGATTAATGGTGTAGTTTCCTTCGGGAAGAAATATCGATACTTACGTATTAACGCCACCGCAAATGAAGTTGTTCAAGTGCAGACAGTCTACACCTGGGGATATGATTGATATCTAGCCGTGTATATTAATAGGTGACCTATTTATTTTTCTCAATTTTCCCGTCTTGGTTCGGTTAGGTTAGTTTAGACTTGCGATATAAAGACAGCGCTAGCCAGCCGCGGCATCGATCACCAGGCGCACTGCGGTGGCGTTAAAACGAAAGTACCGAAATCTCTAAAGGTAATAAATAAATAACAATACATATAACCCAATTAATATGCCAACTTCAATTACACTTTTAAAATGCTTTTTTTTTTCGAACTGACTATGCTATTGACCTGTCAAGGTCTTTACAGCTTCACCGGACTACTAAGGCCGAGCGTTTAGGGCACTCAGCCGATTTTGGTTTTGGGTAACATACACAAGGGTGCACGCACACCTCGGCTTGGGCTGTTACCGAAAAAGACGCGTCTGTCCTAGCTAAACTATCCTAAGCTATTCATACATATATGCATTTGTGAATTATGCAATGAAAATTGCATGATTCACCAATGAATACGTGTATATCGGAAATGAGTTTTAAAATGCATTTTATTGTATAGAATACATATAAGAATAAATTTCAGAAATTTAAAACCGACTAACCGTACCCTCCCAGTAATGTAATGCATCTTCGCAAAAACTTGGATAAGCTTGATTTTATAAAATATCGATAAGTGAAAATTTAATAACAAAATTTTTCTCATATATACAAGCAATCACGTCATGTTTAAGACTCGGTAAGAGTGATAATAGTATTAAATTACCAAATAAAGTCCTAAAACACGCCACCGATACGATAGATGTAAGATAACTTCAATACAATATAATGGTAGGGCTTTTTCTAAGCCCGCCTGGCTACCTTACAGGCCTCAAGTTGAAACTCTGTCACCAAGTACCCTACAGGTATGTTCCAAACAACTACATTTGTCAGTCTGTCCTCAAGATATTGTCTTGTACATTCCTCTTTCTTTATCCAATCTATTCTCCTATGGAATGCGCTTCCTTATGAAATCAGGATGTCATCTAACCGCTTCAGTTTTAAAGTCAGGGTACGTCGGCTTTACCAGTCTCAGTTAGCAGAATTATCTGGTTAATGCTGTTTTTAATACTTGATGTTGAATTATTATACTTTTATTTATGTATGATGTTATTATATGTATGTATTGTATATATGTAGTATATCGGTGTTGATATGTTATTTATATATTGTTATATTAAATAGGTTAATCATAATTTCATAAAAACTTCTCCTTTTAAACCTACCAACATTTATCTCTGCATCACCTAATGGTTGACTGGTAGAGAATGCCTTCGGCATTAAGTCCGCCATTGCATATTTAAGGCATAATGTATAAATAAATAAATAAATAAGATATAGCCTATTTATTTACAACACATCGTCACTTAGTTGAAAACTGAGCAGTTTTTATACGGTGGATCATTATGTGAACAATAGTGATGCCTGAGAACATAATATACAAAAAAACCAAACCAAATTGAGTTCGTTGCCGACTCTTGTGGATATGTAATAATATTACACCAGCTGTGTAATAAAAAAACAGTGACTAATAAAATCAATTGAATGTATTAAATCCATTTATTAATCTATTTTACTCTCGTACTTCATCCGCGAAGTCATTAAAATTACAATAACTTTTGATAAAGTGAACCGATTTTAATGAAACCTAGACTAAATGTTACTCGAGGATATGCTTTATGATTTTCTTGATGAGGTTTTATCGTGAACGCAGTACTTTAGCAGTGACGCGTGTTCAAACAGACACACATTTCTAAATATGATTGAAATGTGTTTTATTACTTAGCCCTAGACACGTGCAATAATTTTTTTCTACAAAATTGCAAAAGTACAGACTCGTTACATTTACATTCTAGTTATTTACCGACCCTCCCGATGAAATACTGGCAGTGAACGATCAGTACCAAACAGCTCTCCAAACAGAGCGTGCTCACGCCCACGCCCGCGTAACCACAGATCACGCCGCGCCGCCGTGGTCTGGGGGTAAATTTCGCTCCCGCACACCAGACTAGGCCCCCCTCGGCAACGGCTCAAGCCTAGGTCCGTTCCCTCGGCGTGGAGCCCTTGAGTACGCTGCTCGCGCGATACAGTGACACAAAATCTTACATCACTGCGACAACATTACACATATCACCTCCACACACGTGCACGCATACACGCTTACACATGCAAGTGGAAGGGTTTTATCTTTTTTCCCTTGTCAAACTGAAATAGTTTGGAATATTATCCGATACGAAATATATATAAGAGTTGTTGCGTTATGAATGCTTGGTACACATATATGTTTCAACAACTCATATATGTATGAATAGTTAGCTTAGCTTTTGTCAAAATAAAATCGGCTGAGTGCCTTAAGCGCTCGCCTTAGTAGTCCGGTGAAGCTGTTAAGACCTTGCATGGTCAATAGCGTATTCAGTTCGAAAAAAAAAAACATTCTAATTATATGTATAGAACATGAACTATTGAATACATTAATAAGATTGAATTCATAAGAGCACTGTCTTCACTGTACATTAGTTCAATTGTACGAAGGTATTTATAAACCCAGATGCCAATCTTAACAAGTTATATTAGTGTACCCGAGCTCACAGTCTAAATTATTAACGACAGGCGGCGCCAAGTTAAATGTCTGTACTTTAAATCCAAGATTAATATTGAAATAGTTCTTAGATCAAAAAAGTTATTTTGTTAAATGTAATTGACAAACATGCTGTAGATATAAGTAGTTAATAACTTGTTGTGGTTTGGAATGTCGGGTAAATACGTTGTGTTTTTTGTCTCAGTACTTAGATTGTATTTCAAGAACACTACTATTCACTTTTGGAATTTATTCCAATGTACTTACTTACTAATATTTTAAAAATGAAGAGTTTGTTTGTTTGAACGAGCTAATTTCAGGAACTACTGATCCGATTTGAAAAATTCTTTCAGTGTTAAATGAATGAGCTATTATTTATCGAGGAAGGCTATATCATAATAGTAATAGGTGCGAAACCCTAATGAAGAATGTTTCAAAATCGTTTTTTTTTCTTTTGAGAGCTTCCACTGCCTGTCAACGTGGGCCCAAAGTAACTACGGCCAAAGTAGTAACGCGGACGAAATTTTGTACAGAAGCTAGTTATTTATTGAATATAAATATTACTAAGGAGTCAATAAATATATACCTATATTAACCACAGATATATCTGCCTTTGAAATTGTTAATTCATCCTTTATTCAGTAATCGTTCCCTTAAGAGGAAGCTACATCCCATCAGTGGTGGATTAACAGACCTACATATGTTATTTTATATAATAGTTAACTTGTCGCCGGACGCCCTTCAATGTGACTCACAGAAATAAGGTCACTTCGTCGATCACAAGGATGTATCGAGCCGCGAGTCGACACCATTCTCTCGTCAAGCAATAGCTGTCGAGTTTGCTATAAAAAGTTTGAATTATTACAGGATTTAATTCTTCCGATTCACATTGCACAAACATTTGCCACTGTCAACAATTTTTCATACAAGAAATAATTCCAAGTTGTGATTAAAGTCTTTAAAAGCGAAGCCATTGCATGGGTCAAGTGTATTCAATGCGGTCGAGCCATTCTATAGAAAAATTATGGCAAACCTCCAACAATATGTAATGAGATCATGAAATAATTTGAAATCGATGTACCGTATACTACAGTTGTCTATTTACTTGTATACAATTATCGAACTATTCTTCTTAATAACTTATATATATTATATAATTCTTCTGTCCGTGTGTATGTGACTGAAGACCTCCTAAACGGCTAGACAAATTTTGATGATACTTTTTCTGTATGTTCAGGTAGATTCATGAATGGTTTAAACTCACAACTGGATCCGGTAGGTGGCGTTGCGATTGACTTTTAAGATTTTTTTTATTATCAAGGCAGGACAACGTTTTTGATGAGATACTGGAAGATTATGAATTTAAAACAAAGGTATTATGATTAATACACGAGTTCTCGGTTAAAACCCCTTCTTTTAATTTTAGAATATCCACTAGTCATTACGTCATCAACATCGAAAATCAAATACAATGTATCTTGACAATTCACTTACAAATAATCTCTTTAAAAATGTTTCTTATTTTGTACAAGGAAATATCTTAAAGAGTTGATCCGATTCTATGAAGAGTTCCATTAATAGAATACTACAATATTCCTGAGAAATATAGGATTTTTATTACAAAAGAAAGCATTGTTATCATTATCATAATATACATCGTTGATTGCTATTTTCTTAATTATAAAAAGACGGTAGCGTTTGCTAGTCAATTATAGCTAACCATAATTACTTTACTGTTAATCATCAAAAAATGAAATAAAAAATTGTCTTATACAATATGTACTAGGAATATGAAGTTTTTGATACCAACTATTAAGCTATATAGATTAGAAATTATAGAAAGTAAATACCAGTTTTATCTATAAAATAAAGTCAAGTAACTGACATCTGTTCTTTCAAATAATACTTCACATAGAATTTTCTTGAAATAAAAACGGTACTCAGTAAACATTTATAAAGTGGCAACACTGACCAGCGCGGGAACATTTGGCGAATGGCGACTGAGTCACAGACAGCGGTTTCCTTATACGACGTTTGACTACATCTAAGCGATGACGTCACTGCGCGTGCGCACGTTAGCGCAATGTCCTTTATTAATTACGGCCAGATAACAAGACGCGATAGCGCAATTACGTCCCGTTTTGGACTTTCATGATGGACAAGTACTAAAGGGGACATTATGCTTTTATTAATAGAACGATTGACAGTCTAAGGACAGCAAGTTAGTTTAAGAGAAATTAATATACTCTTGGGTGACTTTACTTTATTGAGAGGAATTTATTATAACAATAATTAATAATGTTATTCATTGTTATGTTATACGCAATAAATAAGACATTATTTAAGGTATTTGTTATACTCTGACGCTGACAAATGCTTCTTTGGTGCTAAAACAAGAAAAAGAAGAAGATATTGTTATTCTGTTGTTAATTATCCGTAATTAGCAGAACCGGCGGACGTTGTGCCGCCCTGATAATTAAAAAATCTTGAAAAATTATATACCTAAACCTTCCTCATGAATCACTTTATCTATTGACGAAAACCGCATTAAAATCCGTTTAGTAGTTTTTAAGTTTATCGCGAGCAGACAGACGTGACAGAGGGCTTTTATAATATATAGTGGTCATTATTGACCATGAAAATAATCGATCACTGTCATCGCAAAGAAGCAAGCACTATGTAACAACCAATAGGTTTGAAAGGAACAGCATGATGCTCAAATGACAGTTTCGGATACGAATAAAGAATATTTAACTTCATTATTGTATCGTTACAAATCGTAATACGATACAAATTATTACTCAACAGCCGAATAACTGACAACAGTTAATAAAAATAATCGCTATAACTTATCACAACGTTATACAAGTAATAACTTCATGAGCATCATTGTCTTTGTCGATATCATTTTAATTTATTGACGGCATTGAATAATCAAGTCAAAATTTACTAAAGATTAACTGCTACTCGCAACGAAACGTACGGCATTTTTTTTAATTCAATTAAAATTTACGATTTTCGAGTTTTTATCAGAATTTCGATGTCCGCAGGTTCGAACCCCGGCAAGTATCAACGAATTTTTCAGAATTCACGTACATTTACTGATCTAAGTTGGTAACAGGAAAATATCATGAGGAAACCTGAACCTGAGAAATGTTCTTATAATACTACTGTATGTGGGAAAACAGAACTGTGGATTTCTCAAAGTTTGAAATCGCCAATACATCGTGGGCTGGCGAGGTGATTACGCCCATACTATCCTTCGGGAAGCCTATGACCTTGCAATGGTTCTCTTACAGGCTGATGATGATGATCAGAAAACTAATTAAACTTACGAGAAGAATACATGATACGTCCAACAGTCACTTCAATACGATCAAAACTACGAAAATAGATGTCTGTTGTTCTCTTGTTGTTTAAACGTGTGAAAAACATAGTCTCCGAAAATCATTACATAGTATAAAACAAAGTCGCTTACCGCGTCTGTCTGTCTGTCTGTTCGCGATAAACTCAAAAACTACTGAACGGATTTTCATGCGGTTTTCACCACTGTTACACATAGTTTATATAATTTGTCAAGGGTTTTTTTATAGTCAGTGCGAGACAGCGTCTGCCGGGACCGCTAGTAATTAATAAAGCGAATTAAAATGAAAAAAGTCTATGTTTTAATATAAAGTAATTTTGTTATTTATTTTAATTTATTTATAAAATGCATTAGGTTTTTATTTTATTTTATATCATAGGAGGCAAACAAACAGGAGGAGTCGCAAGTGCGTTGCCAGCCTGTGTTGATGGGGAAGGGGAGGGAGAAGGGGGAGGGAGGGAAGGGAGAGGGGGGAAGAAGGACCCTGGCGCTCTCACTGACCGAACGAATTTTTTTTTTTTTTTTCGAACTGACTACGCTGTTGACCAAGCAAGGTCTTAACAGCTTCACCGGACTACAACCGGACTTGCAAGCACTGTTACTTTACGTCAGTTTTCTGTGGGTCGGGTGGTAGTACAGGGGGCGAGCCGACCCATTCATGCTGAAACCAGTAATAGCTTCAGCGTGGCTCTACCACCTAAAATTATTTCAGGTTTATGCCATTTTTTAATGTACGTAGTCTTTTCGGTCACATTGTGATTTCATTCAGTTTTATGCTAATTATGGTAGTGCATGATGCTGTTACACCGTCTGTAATGTAATTATTTTATAACGTATTTTATAAAAAAAGTGAATTAATCACGGACTTTTATTGAAATGCTTATTTACACATATTTCTGTTACAAATGGTAATATTTTCTACACCGTGCCTATGAGGAGTGCCTCATCCCTACTTTTACAATTGACTTAAAGTGCTTCTATTTATTTTTAAGATAAATTTAAGTCGAACGAGTAAGCATGGTTAAACTTTAAACGCATTTTTCTGTATGTAGTTTGATGGAATTTGAGACTGTATTATCACATAATAATTCATTCAAAGCGGATACATACAGGCTGGCTCAAGGTAAAACGAACTACAATCAATTGTTATGCATATGAAAGAATTAATCTAAGATTAACATAACCCGCCTTTAAGTTACTAAGAAAAAAAACAAATGATATTTTGAAAAAAATGATTACTAATTCGTAAATTTATTTTTAAGAAATAAAATCAAAATTTTTCTAATGTTAACCAAATTGTACCATGCAAAAAAAAGGTGTGGTAGAGTGTAAGATTTCGAATAAACGAAACAAAATTTTAGTGGCAGCACTCAATTTCCTTTCCTTTTCCGACTGACTATTGTTAAGTGCTGTCACGTTTTTTATATTCTTCTATTTAAATACAATAATTATTTAATTTAACTTGTTTAATTTATACGCATAATAAAAATGTATATCTAACATGTCTGTAGATACTATTTAGATTTTTGTAAAAAAAATGTTACAGGTGTCTAGGAGTAAGTAATAAAATGCACTTGAATCAATATTAGAAATGTCTGTCTGTCCTTCTGTTTGTTTGAACACGCATCACTACTAAAATACTGCGTTTATGGTAAAATCATAAAGCATTTCTACGAGTAACGTTTAGTCTTTGTTTCAGTTCATCATCTATACTAATATTATAAAGAGGTAGAGTTTGTGAGGTTGTAAGGGGTAATAAAAAAAAAAGTAGGATATATATATATATCATTACGCTAAGACACATAGGAGCGGAGCAGCAATGAAGAATGTTGCAAAATCGGGGTATTTTTTCCTTTTCAGAGCTTCCGCTGCGTCTTAGCGCAAAATAACCATTCCTCGCGTACGAAGTCACGGGCAGAAGCTATTAACTAATTATATTATCTATAATCTATACTAATATTATAAAGAGGTAGAGTTTGTGACGTTGTGACGTTGTAAGGGGTAATCTCAGGAACTACTGGTCCGATTTGGTCAATTCTTTCAGCGTTATATACCTCATTTATCAGGGAAGGTTATAGCCTATATATCATTACGCTAAGACACATAGGAGCGGAGCAGCAATGAAGAATGTTGCAAAATCGGGGTATTTTGTCCTTTTCAGAGCTTCCGCTGCGTTTTAGCGCAAAATAACCATTCCACGCTTACGTATTACCGCCCAACGGAGTGGGCACGGGTCGGCTAGTATTTTAATACGAGAGAAGAGTAGATAAGTAAATGGACTTAATATATTCAAATGACTTTATTAATCACTGTTTTTTTTCATAAGGTTCCCGTGGACAAAGTCGCAGGCGCAGTTAGTTAACAATATAATATTCAGAGAACGCCATTAATCACATGAGAGCGGAGATAAGTCGTACGTACAAGCAACTAGATCTCTGTCCGCTAGACCAATAAATTCCAAGAAATAATGCTGTAACTTATAGCTAATATTTGCAAACGAGATAAACGGTAAGAATTGCGACCTCGTATTTCTAAGAATGCACTCCACTTGCCGGACGTATCTTTAGACGAATGTCCCATTTGAATAAGACACTTTCAAACTTACCATTAACCGTGGTATTGCTCTCGTATTTTATAATGAAAACTGAATATTAAATCTATACAAATTGATACAATTTTAATATTTGTTGAGTGTTAAACCGATTTTAATGGGAATTTTAGTGGTTTATAGAGGGTTTTAAGAATGATTATACATGATAGTAAAATGGATTATATTGATATTTTTTATAGAAAACTCAGACAGACTGTAGAATTCGAACCTACGTGGAGATCTCCGATAGAGTTGCCTTAGAGACACCATCATTTCAAATTGAACTCTATTCATCCGAGAAACAGATATAAACTTCTGTTAAAAAACTATATAAATAAAATGTTATAGGTCTCTTCTTGTCACACAAAAACTACTGGATACTGGATAGAATCGGATCAAGATTAACATTTTAAGAGATTCTGATTTTTAACCGACTTCGAAAAAGGATGAGGTTACTACGTTCGGTTGTGTGTTTTTTTTTTCTAAGTACTATACGTTCAGCGATGTTCTTGGTGTGCGAAAGTGGGCCAAACGGTGCGGTACGCAAGCGCAGGCGAGGGTAAGGAAATAGATAACATTATTTACAAATACATTTAGTAAGTATAATTCAGTAATCCGTTACGCCAAAAAAACCGATACACTACGCCACGCTTCCCTCATACCTCACTACTTTCCTTCCGTGCTTGCGCACCGCTATTAGTGTAGCGTCCAGAAATTATAAAGGATGGGGATTCTTCGCAAAAAAATCGATTGTTAAATCAATACGAATCGTGGTCTGTGGAATCGATTCATAAAAAAAATATTTTAGTGTAGTTTTCTCTCTTCATTTTTTTTAGTGTTGTTACTTCATTATTAGTTATTGTATGGTTTTATTTTTATTTAAATAGAAAAAAAATCAAATCACGATTTTATAGAATCGGAGATCAATTCACTGGATCATTCGATGTTTAATATCGATAATATGATCGATATTTCTATGTCTAAAAACCGATTTTTCGATATCAGATCGCCATGACTCTAATACAGTTTTCTCACAAACACCCCCTAGTTTTCAATAGTGCAGGACCATAGTCTGACTGCAACTGCTTTCTTTCCCACTCCCCACCTCCCCGCACATACCTAAGGCGCGGTACAGCGGTTGAGGTCAGACCGAAGTAAGACTCTACTGTATATACAATATATTGTTAAAATGATAAACAGCAGAGAAGAATCGGCTATCGGCGAGTATAAAATATTATGAGATTATAGAATTTACGCACTGACAAAACAACGGTATAAACACTCATGCGCAAAGCAAGTGCATATCCGGGTGAATAATAATGCAACTTCCGGCGCGCTCCCGTCCGGGTCGCTCATTGGGCCCAATTGACCTTATATTGGTTCCTGGTGATATACAGGGCTCGCACCCTTCATCCGGCATCCGGGCTAGACATGTGACTGAACGATATATCGTTATCGAAATATTAGAATGTACAATATTTTTTATAGGTATAGTTACCTACATTTATGTTCAAAAGTACAGCTTTAAAATATTCCTTATTACAATAAGATTATCATAAGGCACAGGTGTCATTTGATTACTTCAATTACTTTAACAATGAAACCCTATCGAAAAAATTACGTATAATGTATTACGAATAATGCCACGTCTATTCAAGGTTGACTGAGATGTCAATAGACCTCAATAATCACTAATAATAGTTAAAATGGACGGTTAATCTTTACTTTATTTCATTTTTTAAAATAGTGATAAGTAACATTTGAAGCTATACAATTAGACAACAATTTGGTAGAAGAAGGTAAATCAGAAGATATTCTGTCCAACTCGAAGGTTTAAAACGTGTGAATATTTACCATTAGGATTTACCAGAAATGCGGCGATACGTTCAGACACTTCCCATACACTTATGACAAATAAACACGTCTCCAGTAGACTGGACATTGATGTTATCCGTTAAACTAGATAAGTCACCGGTTCTAATATTATGACGGTAGTTACTACACAAAGTGTTTTGCCTACGCATTTCGCTGATAATATTTATGTCACGCGTCTTGTTTAACTTTCCTCATGACACCATTTTTTAAATAAAATTCAAGTATGTGTTTTCGACTTCGCATATTTTAATTAAATACATATTAACTATACTATGTTAAAGAAAAGGTATGTGGAAAACGATTAAAAAGACAGGGCTTTTGCGTTCGCTTTGATGGAGACTTCAGACCCCCATATATTATGTGTAAAATCCGCCATAATGACACCCTTAGATATATCGCGTTCTGGAATAAGTCAGTCACCAAACGAGATTTCAAAACTAGCCAATGTATATCCTAATTGTCGATGGATTGTACTTATATTTCTCCACAAACGCCGTTGTTTTCTAATCGTATTATGCAGAGTAACTGTATCGTACATCAAAAAAATCATCATCGAAATATACACAATTTAGAAGTAATTATTATCGATAAAAGACGGTAACAACACTATCGGTCTGAACAAAAGCGCCGACTGCGACACAACAATGGACCACCGATATAGCGTAACAAGATGCGTACACGCACAAGCGCCGCCGCCGCACTGCGAGGTTATCATTCTCAAAATGATACGCGAATACATCTAACTGTTATTATCCTATCACGGTACATACCGCATACGTCAGACGTAGGAAAACGGTATTAATCATTTGATTTAATTACGTTATTTGACAACGAACTCTTATTTACAATTCTAAATACGCGCGACTAAAGTAATACATAATATAGATATTTTAAAACATACATATTATATGCTACATATTTTTCTATGTAAACTCGTTAAAGTATTAGGTTGTGGAAAATACGAAGATTCTTTTTCCCTAAGTTCACAAATGTATCCCAAACTTTAATTCGTTTTATACTCCATTTCAAATAATTATTGTTACAAATTTAATGAGTTCTAGCATATTAAAGACATTACTACTTCCAGTATTAAATAAAATACAAAGACCTGGAAAAGCTTCAACGTTACATCTTCTGACAAATACAATTAGGTACAAATACGCATGCTCAAAAAGTAAAACGGGTAAATTAGTTGTAAATATTAAAACAAAGACGTCAGAATTGTAATTAAAACAATAAAAGCTATCATAAAATTAATCTAGGTAAAATATATAATTATTCCCATAGGAATGAAGTCACGTGAAACAACTAGTATTATAATATGGTCGGTTAGTATGTCGCGTCAGGTCGTTACGGCACGTGCAAATATAACCGGTACGGCACGTTATGTCACGGCCGTATCGCTGCGCTTGCGCATGCCCTTCCATTATAAACATTATTATTAATTATCAGTCACTCGTTATCTGCAAGTTAAACTTGACAACACATAAATAAACCGATAGGAACATTGGACAATAGAGTGACATTTCATTCATACACTCACCCCAATGTCACCCTGTCTGTGTTTTTTTTTAAATTATCGTGAAATAAAATCATAATCTTCAACATGTATTTTTCCAATATAAGCATTTTTAAATAGCCGATTTACTTTCATATAGATTTAACGGTTACAATGTAAGTTTACCATACCTACATGACAGAATAAATATAAGGTCATCAATTTAATGTCAACAACACCGCCATATTATTTATGGTTAGCTTGGTATATCACTTGGCAATACAGTATAGATATGAAAAATCTGACAACCCGAGCAAAAATGATCCCCATTAACAATTTATTTATTTTTTCGAACTCACTACCCGTTGCTGGCCTGACGGCCTTCACCGGGCATATAGTGCAAGCGCTTAGGACACTTAGTTAAATGACAAAAAGCGTCAAATTGGCCGAACATCGGCTTGGGCTGTTGTCTTAAATATAACAACGCGAATCGACCTTACTTAACCGTGTGAGTTAAACTAACTAACTATACATGTATACTTTAGTGAAACACATATCCATATCTTCATATGTGTCGGACGAAAGCGTAAATGTATTTCGTGTCCGACAATTTTCTTCCACTCCTCACTCCGTGTCCGTTAAGCCTTTAGAGTTTAAGATGATTTTTTTTTTAATGTTGACATATGAATTAATAATACTTTGCAGGAAATATAGAATAAGGTCCTTTCAAATGAAGTCAAATTTAGGTTATAAATTTTATAACATACATTAAAAGAAATTATTTGCATTTTTTTCATTACAGCAGTTAAATATTGTCTATTACTACGTGCATACTGCCAGTTGGAAACAGCACTTCTAGCATAACACAGAAGTCATTGCAAATCATGAATCGACAGCGACAATGAAAGCGCATCCGACAAACGTCGTGGTAGGTCGCATGCTTCGATACAACGATCGACGGATATAATAACGATGTTACTTCCGGTTGCCATCATATAGGGATGACTTTCTACATACTGATCGCAGAGAAATGCACACCGTATATAGCAGTATTGCCAATATCACTGGGAAAGTTCATTTGAGTATATTATTTGTTTATTTTTATGTTTGTCCGATGCAACACTTACATGGCGTTTGATAGTTTTTCAACGTCTAAAGCGCTGCACTTACGTGTGTTATCGATGTTACAAAAACTAACAGCTCGAGCGATTTATGACGTGACCTTGCGCAATAATTCAAAAATTTAGTTTTGTATTGTATTTATAGGTTTTTTAGTACTTGATGACAATCTCATCTGTTGTTAAATAACGTGGTCTAAGATGATAAACAAAATATAGGGGGCTGACTCTCAAGTTCAACTGCCGGAATATACCATCAGAGAGCTGCTTGGCGGTGATAGTTTTGAGGTTATTAAGCGCCTTATTAGGGCCTAAACTGAATAAAGTATTTTTGATTTGATTTGACAGATTTTAAAATTTGAGGGTGGGAACATGCCACGTGATTTTAGAAAAAGCTCTAACGCCAAGCTATGTTTTCATTATGATCTTTTCCTTCATCGAAAGGATTTGAACATTCGTCAATCGATCAGAGTTTGAACATATCATCAACTTATCCATAATCGCTTCAAATGTTTTAAATTTCTCATTAGTATAAGTTACTACCATACATCAGTCAAAACAGAAGTTATTCCTTTTTTTCAATTAAACTTTTCAGAAGGTGCGTATGAACGTTAAAAACACTACCACCGTCACGGAACAACAACCCAATCATCAAGAGTCGACAAAAGCAATCTAATTTATATTACTGTCGTTCATATATTAATCCTACCAATATCCAAATTGATGCAAATAGCTTTATGACATTAAAACCTTGACATGGTGCGTGAACTTATTATCCGACAAATCGCTTTATAAATTCGACAAATCGAAAATCAAAATCTATATAAATTTGTAAACCAATGTAATATCTTAACCTTAAACTCATTGTTGGGTGTGAACCCACATCAAAGATGAAAGATATCTGAAAAGGTTGCCATTTCACTAATAACACTTTCATTCATTAAGCATTGTGTATCTATATGAACATTGTAGGCGTATAATTTTACGACTTGGAATAGAGCAAGTGGAACATCCAGTACGGTTTATAATAATGGAAAAAAGACTTCGATGAGACAATGCAAGAGATCTTGCATGCACTACGCACATGTCGGAAGCGTGGGAACACGAAACGCATTGTCGCCTAGTCGACATAAAACATGCAATTATGGACTTTAATACGCATATTATAAATATTAATGAATTAATAGAAACCGTGTGAGAAGATTTCAAATCGATTTGGAATATTAGATAGGGATTAAATTTTATTTAAATCCGTTTTCAAATTCCACTTGAGATAGTTAAAAAATAACTATCAGTAGTTTCTCTAAATACATATTAAATTTCTTTTTGTCAATATTAATTAGTTTTAATGTTATTGATGAGGAGTAAATCAAGTTATTGCCTATATATATCTGCAATGTAGATTTTTTTTGCCCATAATGCATTTGTAACTACTCTTTGTAAATTAACATTTATTGTTAGTAAATAGCAGCTGTTACTCACCCGTTTCGACCTAAGTTATGTAGTGTAGTGTGAGTTATTGTTATGTCGTGCATGATAAAGAATATTTATAAGTAAATTACGTGGGGCGCGTCCGCGAGATGTAAAACATGCACTTTTAATATTAAAAGATTACAATTTAACTTATATTAAATCTAAAACTTAAAGGTGTCGACAGATCGAGGTGTGAGACAATAGTACCATAAAACTAAACCTATTTAAACTTATTCTACGACCTAACCTAAAAGATGTGACTACTGTTCGAAGTCTGAACGAATAGTGTCTTCAAATCGGGATTCAATATATGAGGTGGTTCTCACGATCCTACGGCGGTGACGAGTCCTCAATTTCTCGTATTGTCACGTTGCGATGCAGGTGGCCAATATGTCGCAATGGTTATACGTAAATGTAACTTATATCGTAACTTGGCTCCTTCACTGTAGTATTACGGTGTAACAAGTAGACTCGAAATAATATCAAGTCTTCTGGACTCAGTACAGCATTAAAAACTTCATAGAAAATTAGAAAGTCATTATAATTCTACTATAACGACAATTGACCATTTTCAATATAATCGAACAATGATTTAGATACTACGGATTTTTAGTGGAATTGAAATATTTTCTATCCAATTTAAAAGATGACACTGGCAAATATTTACCTGATAAGAGCATCGAAAGAAATATTTATCAAACGACATGTTATTTTGCTTGCATATTCGCTGAACAATATAACATTGATTTTCAGCGCAATGCGAGCTTGCTTCAACGACCATTAGATGTCGCTGTAAAGACAAATAAACAATGCAACCGCCACGTCCCGGATTCCTTCGCTCTCACATTTTACCTAATTACAAATAATGGATATTCTCATAACAGTAATTTCAAGCCGTTATAACAAGCCGAGGTTGTGATTTGGTACGTTTAATGAGTTACTAAATGAAGGAATTTATAGCTTTATTTTAGATAATTAATGATAATTGGAGAAACAGAGTCTCAAGTATAATCGTTCTATTGCATATCTTGTACTCCAAATAAATAGTTAGCATACATACATGTTTTATAAATTTAATAGATCCTATAGCCAAGATATAATTCACTGATTCCATAGTAAAACTTTCTGCCTTTATCATTTGCTATTTTCACCTAACCTGACTCTTCCAACTAGTCCGGTGCAACTGTTAGGCCTTGCTAGGCCAATAGCGTGTAGTCAGTTCCAGAAAAATAAGACTCGTCTAATTAGAAATGTCAATAGTCGCCTAGCACCAATTTTATCACTAAGCCCTAAAGTTAGATAACCTTAATTAGTAGTAGTTACTACTGGAAACTGGGTTCACACGTAAAATTAACTAACAAAGCAAATAAATTAACACTTAAAACTGATCTCAGACTATGATGTAACGAGACGTCTAAGTGTTATTGAGTTTTGAATAACACGTGTTTGATATAAATAATTTGATATAAAATTAGGTGACGTCGTATAAACAAACCACATATGCACCGCAGACAGATTATAAAGAAATAAACATTAAAAAAACTTTATGTAAATTACGCATCTGATAGCACATTACATACAGTCTAAAGAGAAAAAATATTGTTTCTTCTACAAAGATTCGCATCGGCCCAACAAAGTTTTCTGCCACGTCTGTCTGTTCGCGATAAACTCTAAAACTACTGAACGGATTCTCATGCGGTTCTCACCAGTAGATAAAGTGATTCATAAGGAAAGTTTACGTATATAATATCTCAAGGTTTTTTTATTATCAGGGCGGAATAGCATCCGCCGATTTAGCTGGTGAATTATAAAATAACTTAAAGTGAAGCGCAACATTTAATTGAGCGTTTTTGGCGAAATCTTTATCTGTCGTGCAGTGGATTTTATATTTTATTCATTACATTGTGTTATTTGACTATTTCGTAATACAGTTTGATTATTGTGCACACGTGAACTGGATGGGAAATTATATCACGAAGCATGAATTATATGATGCCACAAAAACTCCATGGAAAGTTCTAACAAGGGAGTCACCATCTTGCTGTTAGAACATTAAAATGATCACAAAACACTTGTAATATTATTACCTACTCGACAATGACAGTAATAATCTAAAACAGGGTTGCCAAAGTTAAAAAATGAATATTACACTAAATGATTTTTAGTTAGTTTTAGTAGATTTCAAAATACTAAGCGAATTCATACAGTATGGGAGCATATCACAATAGCATATACTCTGTATAACACCATCGTCTATACTCTGTGGTTTACTAATTAACAATGACAATGAAATCAAGATGGCCGACAGAGATACGAGATGATTTCGCGACGGACGAAACAAAGCTGTGAACACGCGGTCGCCGATGTTGCATTGTTTATTGTATGGAAAGTTCTTGAATGTCAGTGACTTTTACTACTGAATCCATTTACCGTTTTTTTTAGTGAAAAATTATAAAAGAGCCTTGTACTACAATCGGGTTTTTTTTTTTTTTTGCTTTATTATAATATCCCAGTTTGATAGTTACTTAATAGATTTTTACATGGATAAAGCATCAAGGTTATAAAGGAATTAAAATCAAGCCATCATGCTCCATAGGTCGTCTAAATATAGACTTTAAGCGTGGTTGTAAGAAGTGTTGATATAATCAAACTAAGTGGCAAAAGTCCATGGCCATAAATGCCTTCTATCTGGGCGTACGTAAAATCACTTACTATTAGTTATTTTGAAAAAGCCGCGAATCATCCCAGTCCGTTAGTTAGGGTTAGTTAGGGTTACGAACCCGTGCCAAACGCTGCGCGTTGTAAAAGACGTCCGCGACATATTTTTACCGACCCTCCCGATGAAATAACGGCAGTGAACGATCAGTACCAGCCTGTCTCTCTAAACAGAGCGTGCTCACGCCCACGCCCGCGTAACCACAGATCACGCCGCCGTGGTCTGGGGGTAAATTTCGCTCCCGCACACCAGACTAGGCCCCCCTCGGTGGCAGCTCAAGCCTAGGTCCGTTCCCTCGGCGTGTACCCTTGAGTACCCCGCTCGCGCGATACAGTGACACAAAATCTTACATCACTGCGACCACATTACACATATCACCTCCACACACGTGCACGCATACACGCTTACACATGCAAGCGGAAGGGTTTTATTTTTTCACTTATCAAACTGAAATAGTTTAGAATATTATCCGATACGAAATATATATAAGGGTTGTTGAGGTATGTATGCTTGGTACACTTATATGTCTCAACAACTCATATATGTATGAATAGTTATTTTACCTCAGGTTAGCTCACATAGGTCGCGAATTGCATGTATCAGGCAACAGCCAAAGCCGAGGTGTGCCGCGCACCCTTGAGCTAGTTGTCAAAATAAAATCGGCTGAGTGCCTTAAGCGCTCACCTTAGTAGTCCGGTGAAGCTGTTAAGACCTTGCTTGGTCAATAGCGTAGTCAGTTCGAAAAAAAAAATCCATGGCCATAATAGAAAAATCATGTCGTTATTATATATATATATATATATATGCAGTATTGCAATAAATATGTAAATAATATTCACTAGAACATTAAATTAGGAAAAAAAATAATGCGCCACGATCAAGTAGCGTCACCTATGGATTCTGTTAACACGTGTAGTTTGACCACCTCACTGAAAAACACGGGTAACGTGTTCTTGTCGTATCGTGTGAAAAAACATATTCAGTTTATATACATATAAAATAATATTAGAGTACATAATTAATTTCCAAAAAGTATTACTCGAGCTTTAAATGGTAACTCCACGCTTTTATTTACGAGTTGTACAGAATTCACAATTAAATTGATCAGAACTGTTCTTCTAAATACTCAACATAACATTATTTATTGTAGTTGGTGATAAATTTGGAATCATACACTATATTATATAGATAGCGCGCCTCAACACGTTGTCGAGTCAATAATGACTTCCGCCCGAACGTTTACGACTTTTGAGAACGCGTATTGATAGGAAGGGATAAACTTTATTTGCCGAAACCAAAATTCGTCCTTCATAGATTCACTCCATATTACAAGTGTACATTCTAAATCAAAATAAACAACAAGTAAGTTCTCATATTTTGAATTTAACACAAGTTAAGAGCGCATTCCCAAAAAATTGACAATTTTTAGCACAAATTACAATAAAACTATCAAAGTTTGTTAAATATAATGATTAACTACAGATACATTGAACCTTTAGCAATGAGATAGAGATGATTGTTTTTTTTTTTTAATTAATAGGTTTAGATTAAAATAATAATCTCCCTAGCCCTCGCGTTACGCCTGATTTTTGGTACGAAAATCTAAATTATACATAATTTATTATGTATAATTATACATAATTATACATAGTTTTTTTAATACAATAATATTGTACTTATACCAGATAGCGTTGTACTACTTTTACTGTCTTAGCTGGCTATAATCATCAACATTTCATGTTCATGTTCATCATCATGTTCAACATTTGTCGCCAAGCAATTATAGGTGTTCTCCGCCACTTGCCTTTAGTTTTACCATCTTAGGGCATATTATTTGATTTCATGCCAGATCCGATTGTGGTCACATATATCGTACAAAGTATATAAAAGACAATCACAAAATGAACACTTACCGTCCTCTGGGAGAGGTCTGCGACGGAATCGTGCCGGTTGTCAAGGCTCCCGAGGCTGCAGCAGGACGCTGAAGATGCAAGACTGACGGAGTCAGCGCGGGCGCGGTGTGGAGACACGGCCACGTGTTTCAGCATGCCGACACCTGGACAATGATGGTCAAATTTATTAACTAGCTAATAAATCAATTATCACCCACACGTATAAGTGTGTACCGGGAACTATTGAAAAAACTCTATCAGTTGAAAACTTAATGGTCGCATAGTAAAAAGTCTAAAAACTGTATATATATCAACATTTGAAATCATTATGTGCTAATTATTCAGAGATTTTCTTTGTGGTATTTTTATATGTGGCATATGTATATTATTATCAAGTTTCTCAAACATAGCATGCAATCAGAAGCACATTTGTAATGTAACAGTTTTAAAATAAACAAATACAATAGGATAATATTGTATTTTCATTTTCAACTACGCGTCCTTTTTAAGGTATAATTTTTTTAACAAAATCTGCTAAATTAATTATGAAAGGCTTAATATAGTAACAAAATTAAACGCAATTCCATTTTACGAGTAGCTCGAATCTAAAGGTAACAACAGTTTGGGAACTCTCTCACATAATTCACGTTTTAAAATATTGTAAAAATCATTAGTACACTTAACGACCTCAATTTAAGAAGTAATTATATGGTAAGATCTGAGCGCAAAGGTCGTGATACGCGCAAACGCATTACAGCCGAAATATATTATAGTGAAACAATGAGTAATGATATTATACTACACTCGGACAAGACAGTATTTTTAAATGTATTTATTTAATTAGTATCTCATAATGTAGAGGTAAACTTTAGCATTTTACACTAGTTACTCAATTTTACGTTTAATTTATTAAATGATTAATTAAGTATAACATATTTCTTATTTCGTTTAGTGTTAAAATAAAAATTTTATTAGGAATCAGATGAAATAAATCTGTGATGTATATCTAGATCAACACACACAATAATGTCAATCTAGATTAATTGTAGGCTACTGTTTGTTAATCATAGTGTCGGTACTTCGACTAAACAACCCGGTACCGATTTTGAATTACCTCTTAAGTTTTATTATTACTGTTAGCTCCAAAATAAAAGCTTAATGATATGTAGATTACACAATATTCTGAAGAAGCGTATATGGTATAAATGTCGTCGAATTTGGTCGAGTTGCGTCCAACACTAACCCAGACAAAAAAATGATACTGCAATCTTATTTATATGTATAGATGTTAGCTTCTAAATCAAATACAGGATCCTTCAAAGTGGAAACTTTTCAAAAATGATTACAAAGAACAACGACACTACTGAATATTTTTTACTATGGCTATCTGTTCATGCGAGAGGCGTGGCCGGCGACGCACGCGCATCCGGTAGCGCATCTGCACAACAATTGTCCAGTGTTTTTTGTGGGACCTTAAAGTTTCTGGGACATCGTATGATTTGAAGACTCCGGCCGTGACACGACCATTTGCAGTTATAATAACAGAAGGAAAGGTAAATACTGTTTTCTAGCAACGGAACGATATAGACTCATGTTTGCAAACAACCGTTCGCGACTTTGTCTGCGTTAAATTACAATTTATAAATGAATAAAAACACATAATTAGAGGTATAATTAGGGGTGTAAGGAGTGTCGAATAACACCATAAGACTTGAGACACCCAAGCCAACCTCACGTGCACGTAGGCAACAACAACGAACGAGGCAATGGCGAAAGCGGGGTGGGAGGGCTTTACAGCCTGACTGGGTCGCAACCACCATGTATATGGCGAAAAAGCCCGTCATAGTGATTCGCTTCTGCGGGTCGCGTTTCGGGATCAGCCTGTGCATATCCAGCATGTCGCAGGCCGGCATGACAGCGGCGACCAGTGAGCGATAGTGTGTCACTCGATGGTCGCCATTGTTTTTGGATTGTATTGTGCTTACCATCAGGTATAGTGCAGTTATTTTGCCGTGCTACAATAAAAAAAAACCTAACGTCATCTATGGACGAGTAATATTTGGACATTACAAAATATCCAAGGAAACAAACTAAGATGTGCCAAATTACTGATGTAGTTTGTCAATATTAGACACAAGGAAGAACTATTTTATAAATCATCATCATCAAGAACTTATAGAGAGTTTGATCCTTATAGGCATCATTTTTTTGTATAAATTGCATGATTTCTTACTATTGTTATTACCCACCTCCGGTGCCGCTAAGTCACATACAAGAAGTGAGAGTACAACGCGACCGGAATATTGACAGTAAATCCACCGTATAAGAGATACACATTGAAACTATACATTTTTGCTCTTCAATCTATGAATACATGTCAAAATGTCTGAAAAATGTATGGATGCCGCCCCTAAGAACAACTCGCCAACGACACCAGGGCGAAGTGACGTGACGGCTGTATTTGGCCTTAGTATTTATATAAATATATAACAAATTAATCCCGATTGTTATTACGATTATGCATTATAGTCGAACGATATAAGTTGCTATGTTAATAATAGTAACATTTATAGAAATTGTTAAGTACTTGATATAGATCTACGTGGCGCTTCATTTTTTAAGAGCGACGATGGAGTTACTATTCTAATATTAATTATATTCGACTGTGGATAAGTAATCCAGATTTTAGGGTTGCCACATGATATAATTTTTCAGCATATATCGTGGTAAGTTGTTATCAGTGCCAGCCCGAGCCAAATTCTATAGCATATAAGCGTATATAAAATTTTATAGGGATCGGTTGAGTATTTAAGGCGTAATAATAGAATAAACAAAACAAACTCACATTCGCATTGATTAGATAGAATTCCATGTATAAGCAGAGTACTTAAATACGACTCACGCATGTATCAATACGTATCTTAGTTCGTGTACTAACTACACACTTGCGAACAAAATATTTGTAAAGACATATAAATATTTTTCCTTCCATTTTTCTGTACCACCTCGGATATGGCGATTGGAGCAGCCCATCTGTCAACCGTGTAATAGACTCGACCGTATTTGTAATGTTAAAATAAATACAGTTCGTATATATAGTAATTCCAGGTACTAACATAGATTTGTATAATACCTATTGTGCTTATTTAAAAAAATATAATATGAATAAATACATAAACAATTAGCTGTAACTAGTTAAGTGTAATAATAATATCTTGTCTCGCTCATTTTTTAATATTGTATTTAAGCTGCACTAGGCTTAAAATGATTTGAGAAAAAGGCGCGGACCAAAAGTGTGCGGGAAAACTCTGTTATGTTATTCTATTATGAATCCGGTATGATTGGAAATAATTTTTTTATCGAATAATTACAGTGTAAAATCGTCTTTTTATAACGAAAAATTTTCTATAACATAAAATTACTTTAATTTGGAATTACAAAACCATTTATTTGTTCTTTTCCCTCCGTATTTTGTATAACGAAAAAAGACTCGGTCCTTTCAAATTTGTTATAACGTTCTAGGGTCAACGGTACAAACAGAATACACACTATATAATTTAGACCAAATATAAATACTGCTATCCTTATCAGATATAATGGGTTATGGCGAGACAAGAGATATAAAATTTCGATCGCAATAAACGCTGCCGGGAAATGGCGTATAACAAGTACAGTAATATTTATTATAAGAAGTTACCGTGAGCCAATAAGCTTATACCTACGAACCGGACGTCATGTCTTGTGGAATGTCGTTTAATTGAATCGGCCTGTATGAGACAAAGTACAAATGATTCTGAGACAACCAACGTCCAAGAATATATGGCGTCGCACTTGAGATAACGAATCCATCCAAATCAAAAATACTTTATTCAATTTAGGCCCTAACAAGGCGTTTAAATCGTCAAAACTACCATCGGTTCGGTATATAACCCAGTCATCGAGAAGAACCGGCAAGAAATTCGATTGGGTTTATCTTATCATGATACATATTTTTAGCTACTGTTAAATAAATCGAATCAAAGACAATAATAAAAACGCTTTAATCTCAATCAAATTCATGTGCATATAATTAAAATAAATTTCAAATAGTGTAGATAAAGCGTATTTTTTTTTAATTATAAAATTAATAAATGCTTTATTAAATTTAGGCACTTATGAACGTTAAAATTATCAGTTATTCGGAAAACAACCCACTCATCGAAAAGAACCGGCAAGAAACTCGATCTGGATTATCTTTTTAACAATACATTACACGTTACAATCGTTTTTAATCGATGCACAGAGAGGAGTCAATTCACATATTGATCCACTCTATAAAAGTCTTTTGAAAATAAAACCTATTTGACATGGCGCTTAAACTTACAGTACGACAAATCTATGTACAAATAGTCGCTCTGAGTAAATATCGTTATAGAAGTTATATGTAATATTAGCGAGCCTGGCGGACATTGTCCTGCCTTGATAATATGCATATCCAGCTTTTCGCAGGCCGGCATGACAGCGGCGACCGGCGATGGATAGTTTGTCACCATTGTTTTTGGTTTGTACTGTGCTTACGATCAAGTATAGTGCAGTACAGTGTTTGTCGTGCTACAATAAAAAAGAAATAAAAAGAAATGTTAAAGTCAAACGCAACGTCACCTACCGGGTCCGATTTTGAGTCTACACCATTCGTAAATCCATCTGAACATACCCAAAAAAATCATTAAAATCTGTCGAGCTGTTTAGGAGGAGTTCAGTCACTTATACACGTACAGAAGAATTATAAGTATAGATAAAGATTGCATTTTAATATTGACGTCAAATTGTATAATAATTATTTTACACGCTTGCAGCGTAACACAATCAAATGAAAAAAAATGCAATTATGCAAGTACACGTTTCACAAAAGAACCTAAGTAAATTTCAACCTTAAAAAAGTACACGAATAGGTCGAATTTCGACCACTACACCACCATTACTTATTATTAACTCCGATACTTTGTAGCGATTTATGTACGGTAGTGTAATTACAATTGTCGAAAAAACAAATGAAAACTGAGTAGACTAAACACATGGCATATAAATAAAAATGCAATTACAGAAACCATTGGAGTATGCAAACAAAAATGAATGTTGCGTAAACACATGCTATAAATCCGACATATTTCCAAACATAATAACGAAATCGATTTTCAATATTACCACAGTTAAAGGAATCAAGAGAGTTCACTCCGTGCAAAATGATTACAGCGACGAATAAAATATAAAACATGAAATTAAATTTGATACGCAACAACCGCATTTAAAAGACTATCATATTGAAAAATAACAAAACAAATATTCTATTAATCGCTAAGTTTACATTACTATCGAAATTATGGTGAACTAATATAATTGTTATCATGACAATGAGTCAACAAACAGATTAAGAATTAAAACGGCACTAATATTACATAATCTGTAGTCAAATAACCCAAGTTTATGAATAAACAATAAAAACTACTAAGATCTTAGGCTACGATTCCGTTACTAACTCCACCTTATTTAAGCTTCGTACCTTTTAAGTTACTCGTAGATTGCCACGCTTGAAAACCGATTTACAAAGTATCATGTGTCAACGAACACAGCGGCCAGCATATTCTTTTTACAACAGAGATGGGTACAACGGATTTATCTAGTTTAACATTATTTTAAACTTGAAAATCTGCCGCCAAGTACCGACCGCTGTTCGTATCAATGTTCTCAAGACACAGTCTCTATACTGATGTGCGTTTGATGCATATTCGAAACCACTGTTATTCATTACCAAAACTGGATTTTAACATAAACAACAACTCTGAGTGTACAGTGAGCGAGCTGTTGTTTACGAACTACGGCATCCGCGGAATGCTTCTCCCTTTATGCGGCTATATTCGGTAACATAAACAAACAAACACGCGTTAGCTGCTATACATTAAGCATTAATATTAACTGCCAGTCGGGACTTTGTTTTGTCTGCCTAATCCATCCAAAATGCATTAAATTGAGTGGACGTTTCGTTTCACAATGTTTTCCTACAAAAGTTGGTGACGCAGCAGGCTTGGTACTGCGTCGTACCGTGCACTTTGTGAATGATGTAACAATCGCTACAATAACTAGTTAGAAGCATCGTGTTCTGCTTAAGTGTTAAACCTATTGCTGATTATATTTCGTAATTGGACGTATTTCACTGGACCGCTTGGTTGTTGGGACAGTAAATTGTATTACTAATGATCTGCCTACCTTAGCATCGCAGGAATGAAATGTGCAAGTGGTGCCATAAATGTCCAAGCATTTTCTACTTTTTTGATGATTTGCCATTAAGTTAAAGAAGCTTTATAACATTTAAATAAGATTTCTCGCTGAAGGGAAACTTTGCGCGTATTTTTTTTTACACATTATAAGTTTTAGCGTTTGACTATAAATCTCATATGATGATAAATGGCGACGTGGTCTACCATGGTAAGCATTCAGAGGGGACTGGACTTCAAGTGCAGCTGCCGGAACACACTAACAAATGTTTGGTGACAGATTTTCAACTTGAGGGTGGTAGCTAGCGGGCGGCGGACTTTTTTCTCTGACTCGGTTCCAAGGATTCGAACCTACGTCCATCGACGCTGTGTCCGAACACGCTATCAACTTAAACCATAATCGCTTCAAAAAATTTTAATATGTAATATCTTATTTTATATTAATATCTTACTTACTGACAATAGTATCCGTCCAGTGGTCATATTCGACCATAATAAGAGGTAAAAAGTTTTTTGACCTTTTTTTCTTTCTCGAACTGACTACGCTATTGACCTGGCAGGGTCTTCACTGCTTCACCGGACTACGTTTTTTGTTTTGTTAGTTTTTTGACGTTTTAATAATATATAGATATTAT
Organism: Antheraea pernyi; assembly: GCA_015888305.1. NCBI lineage: Eukaryota > Metazoa > Arthropoda > Insecta > Lepidoptera > Saturniidae > Antheraea > Antheraea pernyi. Next base: position 1,069,911 of record MU158703.1, read on the forward strand.
TATCTGTACTTCTTTTCGATTTGTTTTCTGAATGTTAAAAGCTATATTTGGTATTGCACAGATATTGTAAATTGTAGACGTAAATAACGAATAATGAATAGAGATATATAAATAAAAGTTTCGACTCGTCGAATATACAAAAAAAATTGCTTCCAAATTATTAAGTTGATAACACTAAAACTCATCAATATCTGGTAAACAAAAATCACTATTTTTTATCAAAATACCATTTATTAACCTCATATTTTTTTGTAATATATATTAAAGATAAAAATGATTACTGTAGGTTATTCTTAAGATTGGCAATAATATATTGTAATTTATTATGATTAGCGCAACATTACAATAACGAAATCTAGATTACGCTAGTGTGTTAAAAACCACATGATTTGCCAAAAAGTTACTAAACTCACTCGTAGTCAATAGATGGCGCTTTCTAAACGCTTTAATATTCTGAAACAAGGTGTCAAGATCCGCGTCGGACTGATATGGGTTAGCCATTTCCTAACTATTGTTACTCTGGTTTCCCTTCAATACGTATAAATCTTTCGCCTTTTACTAAAGATTTCCGTGGAGGGGAACACTCAAATGAGTCTATAAATATTTTTGTATAGTTCTGCTAACGCGGAGCTTTATAAACGAGTTGTCAACATTAAAATTCATATCAATAACAACTAACGTCCAGATGTTTTAGTTAATTATCTTGGGTGTTATCCTAACATTAATTTTGTATATAAAATATTGATATTATATATAAAAAAGAGTTTATTATACATATACCAATGTTTTTTAATTCTAATAAATTTTAATATATGAACTATAAAATAAAGCATGCATGTTACATATAAACCTTTCGAAAGAATATCACCAAATTATAGTGTAAACGGAATCAAAATCCGATGAGTAGTTTAGCAATACGCTGTACATAGAGACAGACGGATAGCAGTTTTATTTCACAATATTTATTAATTTACCCGTGGGAACAACCTTTTAATAAGATGATGTTAAGTTATTTTTTTATTATAGCCTACACCCGTCCCCTTGGTTTAGCGAAATAGTAACGACTTTATCGAGGTAGTCTTGTTTTTCAATTGTTCGTATTCTTTACGCAATACTACGGACCACCATCGTTTCGAAATATAAAAGTATATATAGAGATTTATTAAAAACGGATCACTGTGAACCTTGATAATAGAATCTATAACAGCCAATACAGCATCCGCGCTGAGAGATTTAAAACGACTATCCGCTTCAAAGCAAGTCTTTGAATTTGGTTGAAAATTTAATTAATAGAACTGGCAGAGTCCGTCGCACGGAGGAAGCCGTTAATGGACGTAGGATGTACGGACTTAGTTTTATTAATTCATTAATAATATTAATGGGACGGATATATATACGTATATATTTGTATGAATGAAACAGAATATAGACATCTAAAGACTACAACAAATCCAATTATTCAAGAAAATATTGAATAAACTTTACGCGCGTTCTTAGTATAACTTAGGTGATAACTGATTTAATTAAAAAATGTACTATAGGATTATTATCTACATACATAATCAAAATTGAAGTGTCTGTACTTTGTCCACGCTAACCAAAAGACGGATAAAGTGATTTGAACTAGACTTTTACTGAAAGATAAAAGTAAAACATGTATCTTCTAAGCTATAAAAATCATTATGCTGTTCAATTGTAGTTAAGCAGTAATGGGAAAATATGTCAAGGTGAAAAATACTATATCTAATGTACGATGCCTGATACCTCGATGCGATGTACTAAAAGGGACAACTTTTTCTAATACATAATTTGGTGTATATTTGTAGTGGTCCAATAGTATATAAGTATACCTCCAAGCGTCGATAATTGAGAGGTAACGACCCATATAAATGCGAAACCTATAAAAACGAAGAAAGAAAATAGCATTTACATCTGAGAATACTTACTGCACACCTCACATAGTAACCACTAACCAATAATAATAATATAATCTCAATATTACGTGAGATTACAGTTGGTGAGAAACTTTAAAAGCAAAATTCATAAAACTAGAATGCACATCCCTTGTACAATGGGCTTTTAGAAGACGATTTTTTTCAATTTGGGTCTGAATGCTACCTGTTTATCTTTACAATAAACTGTACATTAGGTCTTACGAGTTTAAAATGCAAAATTTCGTCATGATACAAAATAACCTAGAAATATCAACCAAAACATAGATTTCCTTCTGTGAAAGAATATATATATTGGTCGTTCTATTCAAATAAATTTTATACCCTACACAATAATATAATAAATTTATTACCTTATCGCATTAATTTGGGACACGTATCGGTTTCCGAATGAAGATAAGAATCAGATGTTAATTTTCGCTCAGTGTTATCCAAATATGACTACTCTACACCATCCGACACGATTATTTTGAATATGTGTAGCTAAGTACGAACCTAGCTCATTTCTTGACTTTTAACCAATTATTTACATTTTTAGCGGTTTAGCTGAATGTTTGGGTTAATATGGTTTCACGTGATGATGATCAAGATCAAGATTTAAAATAAGTCGTTTAGATTAAAAGTAACTTGAGAAACTTAATAAACTTATTTTTTTAAACCATTCGACTAAACGCAAAAACAATTCAAGCCAAGATTGTTGTTCGGTTTCCTCGAAAAATATGTATTGCTTTTTACCATACGCTCATTCGGTATGTATAAATATAATAAGAATGTAAATCTAAAGTGTCTGTACATTTTCGTTTTCGAGAAATAAATTGTTGCACGTGTCTAGGAATAAGTAATAGAATACATTTCAATTATTTTTTTATAAATGTTTGTCTGTCTGTCTGTTTGTATGAACACGCATCACTGGTAAAGTACTGGGTTCACCCGCATAAACCCGCAAGAAAGCATCCTCGGGAGTAAATTAGTCTTTGTTTCATTAAAATCGGTCCACTCTATCAAAAGTTATTGTAGTTTTAATAATGACGCGGCGTAAGTACGAGAGAATAGTAGACAAGTAAGTGGACCTAATACATTCAGATGACTTTATTAATCACAGTTTTTTATATAAGCTTCCACGCAGACGAAGTCGCGGGCACAGCTAGTTAACTAATAAAGTTCTAGTATCTCTAGTGTACACTTTTGAATAAAAACAATAAATAAACATATAAGAAAGAAAGAAAGAAATATATTTATTACCATAGTATAAGTGTACAAAAAAACCTTAACCGTAAAAAAGTAAAACTATGACAAAGAGACCTAGCGTCAGCGTATTGCCGCCTTTGAAAACAGCGCTGGTTTTCAGCTAGCTAGCTTTAATATACGATTTGGTTAAACATATGATGACAACGCCAACCATTTTGTTGCTTTAACTCATCACAGAAACAACCAGTATAGTAAACGCAGTTGTCTAGAAGATTTGTCTGTACTATTTTCATATTGGGAGCAGATCGATGATTGCTAATATGCATCTTTTCTAATATTTTGATAATCAATTAAATCGAATATTACATATTCATAGAATATTTTTTATGGGTTTCTATCGATAATTATTAAACTTTTTTTCAGATACAATCGTTCAGATCATTACTAGTGTTTTGTAAGTAGGTAATAATATTACAAGTGTCTTGTGACCATTTCAATGAACTAACAAGATGGTGGCCGTCTTGTTAGAACTTTCCAGGGAGCTTTTGTGGCAAGTCAGAATTCATGCTCCATCCACTTGTGTACAATAACCAAACTGTACTCCGTAAAATACCACCAATATTACAAAATATAGAGTCAAATGACATGATTATGAATAAAATATAAAATTGTCTACCTGACATTCCAAGATGCCGCGGTCGCCAAGAACTCAAGACAAAATATCAATTTAAATTATTTTCAAATATCGTATCGGACGGTGTGAATCGTCCGAAACATAGTAAAACATTTGTTCGCGAGTAACCTTGACTGTGCGACGTCGGGTCGATCACATACGATTCACGCCGATTCGTATTCAAAATTCGTACGGACAAAGTGGGGAAATTTTTAATTCCATTTCCGGGTGTTACATTGTTTCGTTGTATAGTGTACTATATTGGAATTCGTAAGATGACAGTAGATATTGGTAATAACGCCATCCTATATCGTAAAGAGGGTATTTTTTTTTTTTTTTTCGAACTGACTATGCTATTGACCTGGCAAGGTCTTTACAGCTTCACCGGACTACTAAGGCCGAGCGCTTAGGGCACTCAGCCGATTTTGGTTTTGGGTAACATACACAAGGGTGCACGCACACCTCGGCTTGGGCTGTTACCGAAAAAGACGCGTCTGTCCTAGCTAAACTATACTAAGCTATTCATACATATATGCATTTGTGAATTATGCAATGAAAATTGCATACAATGAACATAATCTAAACATAGATATACAATTGAAGCGACTTTAGTATGTTTGGGCTGACCTTGAAAACGGCTGAATCAAATTTGACTAGATTTTCACTTGTAAATAGAGTATCAATTATAATTAAAATCGGTAAATGAGTTAAGTAATAATGAGATTATAATTTAAAAAACAAAAGAAGATCAACAATGAATGTAGACTAAACACGTATTTCGCAGTAAAAAAATCACGTGAACGAAAATCGCTGGGACCTGCTAGTATGTCACATAAATTTAAGAGTCGCCCTGCTTCACTGTCAGCTTCGATTGTTTTGAACAGTAAAATACATAACTGTTGATAATTCTATTATAGATGCTTACTCAATCATTAATTCGCGGTAAAACTGATAATCATAAATACAGTTTCTCGCCATTTCGAAAGAAGCGATCGCTTTCTGATGCGTCAACAAAATTTCGCAATAATGTATATAACTCCATCGTTTAGGTGTGACATTTCATAAATACAAAGAAATGTTGTATACAAACGCGCGCTGCTTATTACATATACGTAATATTATACTTACGTAAATATTCGTTTTGGACACTAAACTAAAAATTATAAATCCACATTATGTAGCTAATACTCAAAATTTCGATTTTGTGTGGAAATGCTTTTAAAGTTTCACCATATTTACACGTTTGACTTAAATTTATCTATAAAAGAAATTAAGTTCTTAGATAAAGACGTTTAAATGAGCATTTAAAGAAAAGTTCGTAGTTAATTCACTTTATTATAAAACAATTTCAATGCAGACGAAGTATCATCATACTATGCTAATTAGCATAAAACCGAATTAAGTCATAACGTCACAGAATAACTGCGTACATTTAAAAAAACGACATAATCTGAAGTAATTCCTTTTTTAAGTAAATTAGTATATCCTTCCTCCTTATATTCCCGTCCTATTAACCTTACGTGTTTCTTAGCTTTAGTGAATAATCACCCTTTAATTTTACATGTCTTGTTATTATTTATTAAAATTAACATAAACAAACTAAAAAAGTTTGCCTATATGTATATTTGTGGGAAACGTAAAATAACTCGGTCTGAACACAAATTAATTATCTTCGTTTAAAAAAATATTTTTTAATCAGTCTCCTTCGTTTATGACTCTATCTGCCACAGACAGCGCACACTCTGTATCTACATGACATTGGCGGAATTGTTTATAGCTTACCATAAATTAAAGAAGAAGTAAACAAGACAATTACTTTTTATTAAAACATCAACTTATTTCATTTTACTTTGTTAACTATCTTCGGAGGCTTAGTTTTTCGCACATTTAAATCGAAAAGTAAACAATAGTCATCGATTTTCGTAATTTTTATTATATTGAAGCGGCTGTTGAATTAGACTATATATATGTATACTTTTGCGCAACTTTAATTTACTTTCTGGTAAAAACTCTGCTAAATTTTGAGTTAACTCTTTTTGTAGTGAAAACTTGTTTAGGTGCTTTATTATACGGTAATGCGGTATTTTTGGCAGGAGATAAATTTATAATTTCGCGTCATGACATGCTACGTAATCATAACCGGCCGTGTTGCGCTTACGCGTCTTTCATCAGACTAGCGACGCGTAGTATAGAGGCCTGTGTACGTGTAATATTTATATTTTACAGTTCATCATTCGTTTGATTGATTAATAGACTTTATAAAAATGTATATAATTATTGCTCCGAATATTAATAGATATGAAAATAAATGTTAATAATTTTAAAAAACAAATTCTGAAAGGTAAATATTGTCATTCACACTGTAATTCATATGAAAATTTAATAGAGAACACCTTTTTTTTTTTTGAATTTTTACTCCTTTCGGCATTCCTTATTACTGTCTCGACTTCTTTTTTTATTAAAAGAGCGACATATAGACATCTATTGTGTCATATCTTCGTTATCCACCTGGTGACGTATACAATACTACATAGTACGCGCTTTCGGCAATCCGCGAACGGTTTCCATTCCATCAGCCGTTCGCGACTATAATATAACGGTTTAAGTTTGAATTGTCTTTCTACTGTAATGTGTAAGTCGTTGAATGTTTTTCACTTCACACCTTAATTGATAAAAAAATGGAATACGCGAATCACTGTCATTATATTGTTCGCAATTCTTATCTCCAATTTTATTATGTCTTAATGCGATTATGTTCGGTTCATTGCATCGTTTTTTGTGATTACGTTACGATTGATTTGTTTCCTTGCTTGTGGGAAACAATAGTTTATTTTTATTATTAAAATAAAAACTTAATTATATCAGTTACATAATAGGTACAGATAGACACAAAAATTGTTTAGAATAACTAAGGAAATATTTATACACAAACTAGCTGTTGGGGCCAGGCGTCGCTTTGGCTCACTTATTCCATGTTGAACTAAAATTATAATAAACTATTTCTTATTATGGGGTAACGAGTCTGCCTAAAAACTTGATGTAGAAAAAGCGAGGTTATATAGAAAATAGATTAATAGAACACGTGCCCCAAAAAATAAGCTGTTGTTGAAAAGGAAATTCAAAACTAAAACGTGGCGCCATCTATAAGATATCTATAATAGTCAGCCCTACAGTTTTCTGTCAACAAAGTAGTTTAAATAATTTTATTTGTAACAAAAAAAATATTTAGGCCATTAATCGAAATATAAATGATCCTATCTCTCAAGTTGGACCGAATCATACCTTAATGACTACGTTCGTGAAGTTCGGTTGAGTTCATCGTGGACAATTTTTTTAACAAATGAAAAAAAAAATTAGAGTATAACAAATTTTATTATTTTTATTTAAACATGTAATAAATGAGCCACAGCAACTTAGTCCATACAACTTACCAATAATTTATTAAAAGTATTTTTCGTGAGAGTATGTACAAAACATTATGGCTTCTCGTATCTCGTTCCCGTGTCAATGGCCAGCGTTAAACAAAAAAACTATTATCGTCTATGGTTTATTTGTAACGAGTCATTATCGAGTTACTTGTTTAGTCTATCATGATCATTGTTTCGCGTTATGTTTGTTTTACGAGCGATGCCGCTACACGCTACACACTACACATCAACCGAATCCGTTGAATCTACGTCGTTTGCTTTGTTAAAACATTTTATTTTTTATCGTCATTCGTATCCAAATCTTGGGTGGGAATTTTAAAAATGTACTAATACTATATACTATTATATAATATAATAATATCTAAATTAGATTTTCATAATTATGAATTTATTTTAGATTTATCATGAGTGGCTCTCCAGTGGTCAAACTTCGACCATAGAGAAAAAATCTATGCTAAAAGGCTACAATATAAAAAAAGAATGAAGAAAATGGGCTGAGAAACAGAGGAGAGAGATGTTCTTTATCTTTTTCCCATCGCCAATTTATATATATATATAGAAAGTAATATTAAAAATGTAATAACAATGAAGGCAAATCTATATTTATACTTACTAATATTAGAAAGCTGAAGAGTCTGTTCGTTTGGTTCAACGCACTTATCTGAGGAACTGGTCCGACATGAAAAATATGGTAAAAATTCTTTCAGCGTTAGACAGCTCATTTATCGAGGAAGGCTATAGTCTACATATCATCACGCTAAGACCATATGAGCGGAGCACCAATGAAGAATGTTACAATATCGTTTTTTTTTTCTTTTGAGAACTTCCGCTGCATGCTGCGTAAACGGTAACTATTCCACGCGGGCGAAGAAGCGGGCAGAAGCTATAAGCGGGTAGATAAAAAAAGAATTTATAAATAATAATAGTTTTATGTTGGTAAGGTTAGGTCTGTGAGTAAAAACTGGGAAGAGCAAAATGGCCGCTGGATTTTTTGGCGGGACCTTGGAATGTCATGTAGTGGATTTTATATTTTATTCATAATCTTGTGTTATTTGAGTATATATTTTGTAATATTGATGGTATTTTACGTAATATAGTTTGGTCATTATGAACGAGTGAAGTGAATGGGAAATAATACCAGGGAACACGGATTCTGACTTGCCACAAAAACTCCCTGAAAAGTTCTAACAAAACGTTCTATTTTGTTAGTTCATTGAAATGATCGCAAGAAACTTCTAATATCATTACCTACTCGACAATGGCAGTAATAATCTATTAGAAGATTAGTTGCCAAAAATAAAAATAAAAATGGCCGCTTTCCGGTTACCAATCATATCGCTTCCTTTTGAAAAATAGGCATTATTTTTTTAATCTATTTTAAGCAATATTACAAATAATCAAATGTAAAAATTTCTTAACCATGAGAATTGGTTTGATTCACGATATTAAATCGAGTAAGGTAAGAAAAAGTGTGTAAACAGGATGCAAATCCATGGACCTTGAGCAAGGCGAGGCTGCAGTTGACTTAACAAAAACATTCTAACGCAACCATTGACCGTGACAACACAGATTATAACATAACATAAACATAACGATTTCAATTATTACAGTTATATAAGTTGTTGAACTTAATTACTGTATATTGTAGGCATCTATTTGATACTTTATGTTCTTGTATGTAACAACTTATTCAATTATATTTTGCACATGTTTTTGCATTTTTGAAGTAAAAACTTCTTTAGGCGCGTTAATCGCTATTTTTGGCAGCAAATCAAGTCATGATTTCGCGTCATGACATGCTAGTAAAGCGTGACCGAGCGTATGACGCTTGCGCGGCTTGCGTCAGTATAGCGGCCTGTTTACGTCTAATATATATATATATATATTGTATTGAGATTGTGCAGCCCATCATATGTTTGATTAATTAATGAACTGTATGAAAATGTATATAATTATTGTTCGGAGTGCAAATACATGTGAAAACCAGACTAATGTTAATAATTTCAATATACACATTATAAAATTTAAATAATTCGTTAAGAAATTCAAAAGAGAACACAGTTGTTTTGAGTTTTTACTTCAGTAAACAATCCTTACGAACTTTTTTTTTGTATACTAGACAAAAGCAAGAGTTAAGTATCTTTTTCTGCACTGTTTGGCAATTTATTTCCTTTTATGAAGTGCTTTATTATTATAAATAAAAAGAAAACATCGGAATTTGCCACTTAGATGAGCCATGTTTATTTCTGAATCGGAATCAACATGTAAGGCACGCAATAAAACCATTCATGCCTCATTTCTCTTCTATATTTTGTTCAGGACAACGGAAATACATCTCCAGTTGGAAAAGATCGTCTCGCATACTTCAATACTCACGTCTCGCAGATGGTATAAAACAAAGCAAATGAGATCCGAATACACAATCAATTCTAAGAACACCATAAAAACGGTCTGCAATAAAATTACGTAACGTCCATTGTTATGAATCTCATTTTAATTATTATGCGACACAGTGTAAGGACATTTTACTCGGTGATTCCATAACCTTGTGTATTAGTGATGAATTATTTAATAACATTACTCTGACTTTTTACTGGTTTACATTAATGATAAGAATCATTTCAGAAAAATTGATGATTTATAAATTTCATAAGCGCCTTCTTTACATGGAACGACGTAACATATTTTGATTTATGATTCTAATTTCTAATATACTTTACTATAAGTACATATATGTAACTAATGATCGCCAATACGGTTTCCGTCAAGGCCGCTCAGCTGGTGATCTTCTAGCCTTTCTGACTCACAGATGGGCGGAAGCAGTTGAAAATAAGGGGGAGGCCCTAGCCGTTAGTTTGGATGTTGCTAAGGCCTTCGATCGAGTGTGGCACAATGCGCTCCTCACGAAGCTGATTTCGTATGGACTCCCCGAGAAACTATGCAATTGGGTGTCTAGTTTTCTCACGGATCGGAGCATAAAAGTCGTCGTTGACGGAGCATGCTCGGATCTTAGGTCTGTGAGTGCTGGTGTCCCGCAAGGCTGTGTTCTATCTCCCACCCTATTTCTCCTGCATATCAATGATTTGTTGCAAATCAGTAACATTCATTGCTATGCAGATGACAGTACGGTGGATTCTTTTTATACCAGTCGTGCAGGTGTTTCTCGAGAACGCGTTTATGAGAGCCGTAATAGACTTGTATATGAGATAGAGACGTCTCTCGAGTGTGTCTCAGATTGGGGAAAACAAAATCTGGTCGAGTTCAACCCCACTAAAACGCAAGTCTGTATCTTCACCGCAAAAAAGACCCTCTTTGACGCAGTTCCTATCTTTCAGGGAGTCCCCTTAGTCGCCAAGCCTAAAATCAGTATCCTGGGTGTCGATATATCAAGCAACGTTCAGTTTGGTGGTCATTTGGAAGGCAGAGCAAAACTGGCCTCAAAAAAATTAGGTGTTCTTAACAGAGCAGGACGGTATTTCACACCGGATCACCGCCTTCAGCTTTATAAGGCGCAAGTCCGTCCACACATGGAATATTGTTCCCACCTCTGGGCCGGAGCACCTCAATGTCACCTACTTCCTTTTGACCGAATCCAACGTCGAGCGGCTCGAATCATCGGCAACCAGGTGCTCTCCTTAAGGCTAGACACTCTGGCGCTTCGTAGGGACGTTGCGTCGCTTTGCGTCCTCTATAAGATCTACCACGGAGAATGCTCTGAAGAATTGTTTGGATTGATACCTGCTGCTGAGTTCCGTTACAGAACGACTCGTCAGGGACTGAAATTCCATCAATGTCATCTCGATGGTTGGAAGTCGTGCACTGTGCGCTTCTCACGTGCGTTTTTTCCGCGTACGACAGTTCTCTGGAATGAACTCCCAGCGGCAGCGTTTCCAGAACAATACAATCTGCCTTTTTTCAAAAAACGAGCCTATTCCTTTCTCAAAGGCCGGCTACGCATCTGTGATTCTTCTCGTGTCGCAGGTGTCCATGGACGGTGGTGATCACTTACCATCAGGTGACCCGCATGTTCGTTTGCTGCCAATAGTATAAAAAAAAAAAAAAAACGTTACGTTATATTTATTATTTAAACATCACACTGCATATCTACCACCGTAAGCGAAGAGGACTGAGTGCAACTTTTTATCTTTTTTTATCACTATCTATTTTCAATCGCTTTATAAATAATTGCCTCATAAATACGCGCCGAATCCGAATACCTTTTACTTCCCCTACAGTTAGATTTTGTGTGACATTAAATCTGTATAAATACAATACGTCGATCTCGCAATCACTGCGAATTATTGTCACGATAGATAGAATATCTATGACTACGCATGTTAAATGTAATATCAGAATTATCTACACGCGTTCTCACGCTATCGATCAGTATAGAACAATATAAAATATCAATAAAAATACACAACAATGTATAATAAAAATACATATCTATAAAATGTTTTAAAAACATGACCCGTGGAATCCCCAGCGAATGAATTACGAATGCACGACACGGTTCCTTCGCTGTCGGACAATTATACAGTTTTGTTGTATCGTAGTGTGATCGTCTAACATTTTTTTTTCAATATTAACAAGTAATCGTGTCCTTTTTTGAATTATAACGTCTGTTTAAAGCAACTCTTGAAGTCAATTTTGATAGTTTTTTTGGGAATAACATTTAGAATCGTGTTCATTATAAATTCATATTTCGTCAGTCTTCAATTACAATATAAAACCTAGTATCACAAGATGGCAATCTACAGCCACGTAATAACGAGTTACAGTAAAAAAAAATACACGGGTATTGTAATCAACACCTTAATTGTTTTAAAACTATTGATGATAACACCTGCCCTTGCGATAACACATTTTTTTAACCTCTTTTTTAACCCAAAACTTTTAACCTCTGCTTCAAGAATGCAAGATTTAGTACGAAAAAACTACGGCAAAAAATGTTTTGCATTTTGCAACAACCTTCCTATATTTCTCTTCGATTTTTAAGCTTGATGGAGAAGGAGTCTGCTATCGAATCATTTGATAATTTTGTAAAGTATGTTATCATTAATCTCAAGGCATCTAACGGACTTTGAATTTACCAAGACTCTCTGACTTGCACCTAAATCATGACAGACGAATCTGTATAACATTATAATGTTCTCTTGTCGTGGAGAAGTGGGGAAGGGACAAGCGATATTGTGCGAATGAACAGAACAACGCAGACGAAGCCGCGGGTATCAGCTAGTTATACATAATATATAGGTACGTCATGTTACCACAACTTTCCTTATATTCTGTAAGTTTCGTTGCAGTTCACGTTTTGCATTTAAATTAAGGACCTACACCTAATTCTCTCTGTATGATTTTCTAAGACGATTAATGATTCAATAAAACAACAAAATCATAATACTTATGTCTTGTCCAATAGTTTAAATAAAATATCATTTAAAGTGAGAAACTATGAGTATATAAATAAAACATTGACACTGGCAAATGTATAAATTGCGTGCTGTCAAAGAAAAGAAAACAATATGTCATATAATTAAAAAAATGAAAGGTTCCACGTTTAATTAACATTTATAACAAATAAATAAAAGTAGAGAATTAAAATTCGTTATAATTCTTAATCGATTAAAGATTGTACCGACAGGGCACAAAGTTTATTCATCAATTATAATTAATTGATTCAATTTGATACCTATTACTCCCGACACTGTGCGAGTGACGATTCTGAAACATCGATTTCAAATTACAAAAAATACAAATAATTTCGAATAGATCGTGAGAACTCTTACAATTCAAATTATTTATTTCATATAGTTTATTTTAAACAACAGCAATGTATCATGAATCAATCGTAATAGTCAATAAGAATGATTTATTTATATTCAACTCGCGTCAATTTATGTATCTTCGATCTCGCTGTGAATCCGATGCTCATTTTAAACGAATAGACACTCTTTCTCATAGAAAATAAGACTCATTTTATATAGTTTACTTTACATTAAAGATAGCGGTTATAAGTGGCTATTGTTTATAGAAAATATTCAAAGAATTTTTCAAAAATATATTCCTATTGTATGTATATATTTCTAAATATTTATTTTTTATTACTTTATTTTTCATATCAAATGCTCCCTAAGTTTAGGGGTATTCTTGCATCATTTTTTGTAACAACCAGTAACAGTTTTTTTAGGTAATAGTCTTCGATCAACAATAACTAGATATGGGGTCGGCGCGAAAAATACGTCTAGGTAAATAACAGTTCACTTGAAACGTGAGCTTTTATTTTGTTTAGTTTGAAACACAGCCAACGTAAGCACGTTTCACATGCCGCAGTGTATTCGAAAGATGCAAAAATAATACCCTAAAAAGCAATTTAACGGCCGGAGTATCTTACTTTCGCTAAATACATGTTGAATAAGTTATACTTTAAGTTTTAAAGTAACAAATAAATAAACACAATTACCGATTTTATACCTGTGGTACAAATGTTTGGCCAAGGCTCTTCAACCACGCACAAACATGCACAATAACGGGAAAAAGTACTGTATGTATTGCGTGTTAAGGTTGAATTCACACTAAATGTTATTTATGTTGTCTTTTTATTTGTGAGGGGAGTAATTTATTGCTTTACTCGTTTTATCGTAAGTATTAGATAATAGTTTTAACATTTCTGACTTTATTACAACTTGTCATGGTTGTAATTAGGTTGAACTTAAAACTGTTGTAAACTTTTTTTCTCCCTTTCTTAGTAAACAAATAGCTACACATAAGTATATATTTACGCGGACAGCTTTTAGCTTCGGTTTTGTACGTGACCCTTTATCTGGTTATTGTTGATCGAAGGTAATAGTATTAGGTGTTACAACAATACCCCAAAGCATATTACCGATTTGTCGGACTGTCAGTTTAAGCACCATTGCAATCTAGTTTTAATGTCAAAAGGCTATTATAAAGTGGTTCAATCTATGAACGATAGTGCTGTCCGGAATTGACTCCTCTTTGTGCATCCGCTAAAACGATCCGTATAAATTTGTTAAAAAAATTAACACGATAGTGTCTCTTGCTTATTCTTGTCGATGACTGAATTGTATTCCGAACCAGTGGTAGTTTTAACATTCATAAACGCCTTATCAGGGCCTACATTGAATAAATTATATTTTGATAACTTCGAATACTGAAAACATAAAATTGCAGGTTTGTTTTAAACATAATTCAAGTTATTATTTAATTTAACAATTAAGTTATTAATATTGTTTTACTTGCTAACATTTATGGTATATAATACTATATTTTTACACCGATCATATCGTAATATTGTCAACATATATAGATTTCTGAGACAATATAAAAAAAAATATTTCCCGCTAAGACACCAACAACTTACTCAAAGTAAGACACACAGCAATCATTATAGATAATATAAACACTGTGACAAAGTACTTATCAGAGTTTAAGTATAACAGACAGACATAGATATTAAGACATTTATCAGCAGTCGGGGAAAACCTATTTAAAAATACCCAAATGCAATGATTCGGATTCTTGGAAATAAATATAGCATAGTTCATATATCGAATAAATATAACACAAAGATATTATTTACTTATTGATTATTATTTCCTTTACAAAACAAAAAACAGCCACCAAAAGGTTGGTCGATCAGTTGCTCGATATTACACTACGCCCTGGCAGATACCGTAATGATTAAATATCTGAAACAATGGCTACAAATAATGGTATAATGCTAAAACTAAGGCTAAATCTATTTGTAAAACTAATTACTACAAATAACATGCCACAAGAACATTTGATTTTTTACGTTAGAAATGATTTTGACATTGTACCCATACCCATACACTTAAAGTGATGTGAAAAGTTTTTTTTTAATTTAGTTTTGGCAACTAATACTCCAGATTATTACTGACATTGTCGAGTAGGTAATATAAGTGGCGATAATTTCAATGTCCTAACAAGACGATGGCCCGCTTGGCTTTGTTCAGGCCAGGGAATTTTCGAGGCGTCTCAGTATTCATGCTCCGTGGTATTCTTTTCAATCCATATATATTAGGGTGGTTCATTTCCGTAAACTTTTTTTTTTCGTTGGTCATGCAAAATATTAATGTACATATAGATATAAAAATTCTCACCAAGTTTGAGCTCTTAATATTAATTTTAAGTACTTACAATTTAAATTTAAAGTTTTACCATTCAAAATGCATGTAAAATAAACTTTTTTTTCTCAAATTTCTAATGCTTTTACAATATTGCAAATCGGTTTGATGGAACTTGTGGGGAATTTCACGCTCTTCAAAATAGTCTTTGTGTCTTTGTTCGAGCAAACCGCCAAAAGTAGGAAGAAAAAAAGAATTGACTCATAAAAAAAAGTTATCCGATCAATATTTAATGAATTTACAGCCATTTTTATACCAGAAAATATAAGAATTTATTTTTTTATCAAGGCGGGATAACGTCCGCCGTGCCGCTAGTAAATGATAATTATAATAAGAAAATAGCGATTTTCTTACATGTAATTATAGGGATACAATTTCTATGAATTATTTTTTATTATAAATCATTACGTATAACATTTACATAAAGAGCTTGCTGTAATCTATACTAATACAATAAAGAGGTAAAGTTTGTGAGTTTGTGACGTTGTATGGGGTAATCTCAGGAACTACTGGTCCGTTTTGGAAAATTCTTTCAGTGTTAAATAGCTCATTTGTCGGGCAAGGTTATAGGCTATATATCACGCGAAGTCGCTGGCAGAGGTTAGTATTACATATAATACAAAACCTTGAAGTTATAACAGATATTATATTCAAAAAGAATTTGTAGAAATTCTCATTTTAACCGGCTGTTCATGAGAACACTGTACTGTATATGAATACAGTACTAAAATAAGGGCTCGTACTCAAAAATGTCCGAAGTCCGAACTAAAACGAGTTACAAAAAGAATTACAATTATGAGTCATGCCACGCGTTAGTGTGCAGTTAGCTATGAAGCTGAAAGCACGTCAGAACGATGCCGAATTGCGCTGTAAAAAATTGTAAAAACTACGCTGCAAAGCTGAAAAAACAAGATGGTATATCGTATTTTCAGTAAGTATGACAAATAATATTTGAATTTGTGTTATTATATCGCACCTATCCACTATATTCAGCATTTTCGTGAAAATTTCCAATGGGATGCATAATACGTAGCAGTGAAATTTATAGCTGTCTCTGTTGTACATATGTATTATTTACTTGTGTGTTATTGATAAAACGAGGCGGACGAGGATTTGCCTCATGTAATTTTATTAAATTTGAGAATTTATGACAGGTATGATGAGATGCGTCTGTAGCGACCAAAAATGAATTGACTAAATATCCTTAACTTTTTGATATTATACTATAGCAGTTGCAAAAATTAAGATGTTATATTATGATCTTTTAAGAAATGTCATAATTTTCAGATATTTATAGAAATTTATAAATACGATAACAAATTGTCCTTATTAACATCGAATAATGCTGTTGATATTGTCTTCATTATTAAGATTATTCACTTAATTCTTAATATAACTCGATTTACTTGATATTAAAGTTTCTCTTTCAACTAAGTTCCTTAATAAAGTTCCACCAAGTGCGGTGGAGCTATCTTTGTCTTTCAAACCAACATCGGTAGTGTCAATAGCTAATAGAATGGGTAATGTTGGAGACACGGGTTGAAATGAAACGTATTGTGTATAAATCTGAGCTTTACATTCTATTTAATTTACTATGACGTAACACCATCTCTCTATCAAAATTATCATCATCATCAGCCTGTAAGACCAGACCCAGTGCTCGGTCATAGGCCTCTTCTCGAAGGAAGCTATGGGCATAATCACTCGCGCCAGCCCACTATGTAATGGCAATTTCAAACTCTGAGATATCAACAGTTTTGTTTTCCCACATACAGTGCCTAGTACTACAAGAACATTTCTCAGGTTCAGGTTTCCTCGCGATGTTTTCCTGCACCGTCAGCCGATAATATTACTAATTTACATGAGTAAATGTAAGCGAATTCCGAATAATTCGTTTGTACATGCCAGGGTTCGAACCTGCGGACATCGAACTGATATTCCGCCGGTCAAACCATTAAAAAGTAAACCAGCACGATTTTTTCTGTCAAAATAATCTTTATCAATTATCTAAATCACATCAAAGAATTACTTCAATATTTGAGATGTTATATGACATATATTTATTCCAGTTTTCCGCGTAATCCAGTACGTTGTGCAGAATGGGCAAAGGTGATCGCCCGATCCCATCATCGTGAATATTTCAGACCCAATAAGACTACCGTCGTATGCTCACAGCATTTCAATGAATCTGATATGTACCTAACCGATAAAGGCTTGAGGAAAGTGCTCAAAACTGCCTTACCTAATTTGAAAGTAAGTACATTTATTTTCAACTACTGCACCTTACTCATTTTTACAAAAACACCTGTCACAGGACGAACGAAGGTCTTGGGTACACAGTTACTATACCTGGATATTGGTACCCCATATCTAACGATAGCTTAATTCTTATAATTGTGTCTTTACATTTCAAAATTACTTATGGTGGTAGAGCTACGCTGAAACTATTACTGGTTTCAGCATGAATGGGTCGGCTCGTCCGGGGTAGAACCACCCTCTCACAGAAACACCGACGTGAAGTAACAGTGCTTGCATTGTTGCGTTTCGTTCGGTCAGTGAGAGCGCCGGAGGCCCACCTCCCCTCCCCTCTTCTCCTCTCCCTCTCCCACCCCTAATCCCTTCCCCCAAAAGGGTGGCAACGCACTTGCGACTCCTCTGGTGTTGTTAATGTCCCTGGACGGTGGTGATCACTTAACAGCAGGTGACCTACCTGTTCATTTGCCACTGACGACATTAAAAAAAAATTAAGTTTTAGACGTTCCTAATATTTTACGTTACCTTTCAAGATATTCAAATTTTGTATATATAAAATATAAAGATCATAAGAAAAAAACTAAAAACCTTATAGAAGGCAAAAAAAATTACTTCGTTCTGTGTACAAAAATTGGAAATCTATAAAAAAATAAACATGTTATATGAACGATTAAAATTGGATTTAGCTCATTTTGAAATGTTACGACACAATTGTATTAAATAAAAATAACAATACTATTAGGGAAGTTGTTGTGGTCTAGTGGCTTAACCCGCGGAATATCTCACTTCTTTGGTAGTCCGGTGAAGCTGTTAAGACCTTGCTTGGTCAATAGCGTAGTCAGTTCGAAAAAAAAAAACCGTGGAATATTTACCCTTTGTCCGTAGCTTCGAATCCCGACATGTATTAAGGAACTTTTCGGAATTACCTTACATTTAGTAACTTAAATCACCAACACTATCGGCTGACGGTGATGGAAAACATTGTGAGGAAACCTGAACCTGAGGAATGTTCTTGTAGTACTACTACTGTGTGTGGAAAAACATAGACCTGTGAATTTCTCAGAATTTGAAATCGCCAATACGTCGTTGGCCGGCGTGAGGTGATTATGCCAATACCTTCCTGCGGGAAGAGAGCTATAGCTTTGCAGTTGGTCTCTTACAGGCTGTTTGATGATGATGATTAGTGGATAGACTTTAATTTATAAGTCCAGAGTACACTATACTCGAAGTTACCTATATGAAATATCATAATTAATATTATAAATGCGAATGTGAGTTTGTTTCTTTGTTACGTCTTCACACCTTAACTGATGAACTGGTTATTATGAAATTTTGTATACACACTATTAAGGCTACAGAAAAAAAACATAGGATATGTTGTATCCAGAAAGATGTACTGTACGAGGAATAGATCAGATTTAAATTAACGTGAGCCAAACATAAATATTTGTATAGAATTTATAAAATACTTGTAATCGATTATACACAAAGATAATTGAAGTTATTAAAGCACCTATTAGATTTTTTAATTTTGTATGCTTAATTTGGCTTTAGATAACAATGCCACCTGTCGTTTTTATTTATTTTATTTTTGGTAACGAATCATCTAGTAGATTATTACAAGTTTCTTGTGATCATATCAATTAACAAAATGGTGGCCGACTTGTTAGAACTTTCCAGGGAGTTTTTATAGAAAGTCAAAATCCATGCTCCGGGGTATTATTCCTAATCACTTCACTGATGCATAATAACCAAATTATATTACGTAAAATACCATTAATATTACAAAATATAGAACTAAATAACACAAGATTATGAATAAAACAAAAAATCCACTATAACATTTCAAGATCACGTCAATAAAATAGTAAATACACCAGAGGACTGGCTTTCTAATGCGAATATTCAACTTGTGGTTTGTAGTTAACCAGACAAACTTCGAAAGGATCCTACCACAGTGCTAATTAACAAATATTAATATCTTTATATAGATGGGAGATGAAATAGAAGACAGTGTATTACCTGAAATCACAGGGACAATCAATGTGATAAACGAAAATACAGTAAGGATTCATTTTGAAATTATCATTTATAGGTGTTTTTTTTTTCTTCTAAATAATTGATGCTTAAATGTTTAATATCGATGGAGTATTGATGAACCTTTAAGAAACATAGTATACTTTAAAAAATCCTGAATGTTCTTTTATTACTGTCATTTAATGAGAAAATATACAAAGAAATAAAGAACGTTAACTTTGAAAATTGTCATTGGCCATACAGTTTATTTACATGCTAGATTACATTATAGTTCATTTTCAGATGGAATACATACTACCGGATATAAAAGAGGAAGATTTAAAAGCTGATGCGAAGGATACTGTTTTCCAAGAACAAGCATTCTTTCAAGAGTACCCTTTGCCACCTCCGAATACTGATTCTATAATGGACTCGCCACACGTAGTGGAATTGAAACAAAAACTTGACAAGTGTAAAAACCGACTCGCGATAAAGAATAGAAAAATAAACACCTTACAGAAAATGAACAGTAGGCTCCGGAAAAAATATGTGGCCCTTCAAATGGCGTATGCCTCATTAAAGAAGTTGATAAAAGATTAGGGAAGCCGTCATTCCTCGTGAATGTAATAGCGTAAAATATTATAAGAAATAAATAAAAAAAAATGAAATTTATATAATATCGTGTTAGATTAGAATATTACGTCTATCGGGTTTTTGACTGGATCTTCGAATGTTATATAGTGGGTTTTATATTTTATTTATAATCTTGTGTTATTTGGCTCCTTATTTTGTAATACTGGTTGTCTTTTACATAATATAGTTTGGTTGTTGTGCACAAGTATAATGTATGGGGAATAATACCACGGAGCATGGATTTTGACTTGCCACAAAAACTTCCTGGAAAGTTTTAATAAGACCGCCACCATCTTGTTAGAACATTGAAATGATCGCAAGAAACTTGTAATATCATTACCTACTCGGTAATGGCAGTAATAAACTACTGCAAGATTGGTTGCCATAAAAAAATTACTTCCTTGTGATTGTCAACGAAATTGTGATTTCGAAAGGCTTCGGTGCAAATTAGCGTTTAGACATTAAAACCAGCTTGGCATGGTGTTCGACCTCACTATCCGGCAAATCGGTAATGTGCTTTGGGACCCTGTTATAAAACCTAATACTATTTACCTAAAAACTGTTATTGGTCTTAGTGAGCCTGAAACATGGAATGCCAATGCCCACTCTAAACTTCTCCCTTGTTGGATATATTGGCTGATACCGCAATATAACACACTATACAATATCCATCATGAAAAGTTTACGGCCATATGCATGGCAATCGCAATTCAGTAAAGTACAGATTCCTGTCACCCCGCTTGGTTAGTGAATATGCGTCAACCAATACTTGAACGCGACGTTCCTGAACTTTCCAGGGAACGTGCCACTAAGACAAGTGATATGTCTGGTATATTATGGTCGCAATCAGGCCGTACGAAGGACCCTACCGCCTGCTAAATTAAATTTTAGCCTTAAATTCAGATTGTGTAAATAAATCTCCGCCCGCATTATTTCATACTGCCGATTCGACGTGAAATTTATCACCCGTTTCGACATTTTGCTTTCGCTTTATAAAGCACTTTGTTACCATGGATTTAAATCAATCATGTATCATTCATGTAAAATTTGAATTTTTTACCTATAAATATGGCATATTTATATTCATAGAAAAAAGACGATTTATTTCATAGCAATAGTGGATAAAAATTAACATTCTATTTTACTAAAAAACTTTCTCAAACATTTTGATAATTTTATACGATATAATTCAACGGTTCGTCTTATGAAGGTGGTTCAGACAACCGCAAAGAAGAGAAGTAGATTGGTATAATTTATACAACACGAATTCATCGTTTGGTAAAACGAATAACACTTTGAAAATATTTAAAGAGTTGGTATATATTTGTTTTAAAACAATTATTTTATTTCCTTACGTAACTATTCTTGAGTATTAACAAAACTGAAGTCTGTTGACATTTTAATATTATACAATTATACAATTGCTGTATGAAAAGGAATAAGCATAGTTTTTTGGTTTGTCGGACAGTTCTCCTCATCACGTTTATGTATGGCCTACGACTCTAATAACGATTAATACGGCACTGCCCTTCACGAGGAAGCCATCATCGTCATCCTTCATAAGTTCATAAATCCTGATAAGGATTGTCATCTTTTTGACATGATACTGTGTAAATTTCACTCTCATCTTAATTATATGAGAGTATTATAGGAGTAATACTGGTGTGTATAGGACAAAATGCTGGATTTCATTGTCTAACTTATTCTCGACTTGTTAGCATGTGGATCATGGCCTTCAATATAACACAAGAAAATCAATAAAAGAAATATTCATTTTGTTAATATATAGTGTAAATCAATAAGAATCGGATATTTTCAAAATTTATTTTATTTTATCGTATGGCTAAATAAACTATCTATCTTCTATTATCATCGCTTGCTTGATTACTACAATATATGTCGCTGCGAGGTTCAATTTATGTGGAACAGTGCAACCGCTAAAAATTTGTTACTCTTTAACACCACCCGGAGAGTACGACGTGTAAGTGCAGGGGAATAAGAGATACACTTCCTATGGATGCGAATAACACCAGCCTCCCACGTAAAAGTATTTCAATTATTGTTTACACTGTTAGTAATTATAATCTAAGACCTACTATTTGACGTTATGTATAGAATACCACATCATTCATGTAGACTCCTGAACTTCGTATATTGGCATGACTGCAGAATATCAAATATTTCATCACTTTAAAAATAAGGACACATCTGTGCCACTGATGACGCGTATTATGTTAATTTTCAAGTTTTCAACAGTTTCTCAGAATTATTACTGCTATTATCAATCAGGTAATTATAACAGATTGTCTTGTAAATACTTCAGCGTTTTAACAAGTTCGGTGGTCGTTTCGGAACTTTCCAACAAGGTTTTGTGACATTACAGAATTCATACTCAGTATTGTTGTTCCATCTACATCACTTGTGCCATCAAAATTACACAATATAGTGTATAATAGCGAATGAGAATAATAAAATAAAGACCACTACACATAAAACTAAGATCTTACTAAAAATTATTTTATTTTATATTTGAAAACCAATCTCCTAATTGATTATTACTGCCATCGTCGAGTATGTACTGATATTACGGGTTCCTTGCGATCATTTTACTAACAAGATGGTGGCCCTCTTGTAAGAACTTTTCAGAGAGTTTTTGTTGCATATCAGAATCCATGTTCTGTGGTATTATTTTCCATCCACTTCAATTGTGCACAATAACCAAACTATATTACGTAAAACACCACTAATATTACAAAAAAATATATAAATAGTGAAATAATACGAGATTATGAATAAAATATAAAATCCACTACATGACTGAGATCCCGCCAAAAACTCTAGACCTCACTAAAAATCATTTATTAACTTGGCACACAAAACTTGGTCACAAATTAACGTCAGTGTACCAACATGGCGGCCATCACTTGTCAAAGATACCTTGTTCGTCTTAAGAACTTTATAAAATTTAGTTTTATTGTGCACTTAAAAAGAGATTTCACACAAATAACCTAAATTCGCATGCGCTTACAAAACATAATTGTCAACATTTATACTTGATCGAGTGTAATTTACTAAAATGACGTCAATTTAAACTTAAAACTTTCTTCATACTTAATTATCACAGAGATGTATTGACTGTAAACAAGTTGTGGCATTCTAATGTTTAGGCGTATGGTATATTAAACTGGGCTCCGAATTACATATTTCGTAAGAGCAATACGATAACAGAAATTGCTATATACTGGACTTCACAATGGCGAATATAGGTTAGAAAATGTAGGAATATAGGTTAAGAGTAAAATGTTAACTCTTCTCTAAAGATTGTACTCCTATGCAGAATATTACTGTTGTTGCTTTACTAAAACTTGCGAAATAGTTACGGAACCAATTTTCACAGATTCGGACTTTGACAAAGATGTTTGCGAAACTCACATGCATTAAGTAACTAGAATTTAATTGGTGACATTTGCTGATGTCAATGGAATACATCGCGAGGAGACTTGAACGATTTAGAAAATGTTGTATATCTATACATGATTAATAAAATATGTGCATTATAGGAAATATAAAAACAACTGCGTATTAACAAACACAAAGACGACAAAAAACCCCCAAGCGCCTATATTACGCACCTGTTTATCAACATATCTCATTAGTATAGTAATTGTTCGTTTTACGTGTTTTATTTTATTTTTAATCATGCGGCACGGTCGTGGGACGGAGATAAAGAGTTGAAGAACGTGGGAGAATCCGATATATGTAAAAAATGCATTGCGCGTCGATCTCGCGTACTTGACAATGTCAAATTTGAAGATAATATACCCTTATCATTTTAAGGTTCACGGAATATATATTTATACATTTAATTATTTTAACTGTCAGTAGGTACCAACAGACGTCTATAAGTCAGACGTCATAGTATTTTGTCCAGACAGTAATGTGTGAGATGGCAATTTCGTCTGATTTTAATTTTAAAATGGCACTTACTATTAAATTTTCATTTTCTTTTGAAGTAACACTTCATATGGAAGGTCTTTTGTATTCTAATCCTCAAACTTTTTGTGTGACGAAATGTGGTGGGAGTAAACACTGTGTTGGGTAGAGTGTTATAAACACAGGTCCTCGTGCGATCAACGAAGTTAAGCAACGTCGGGCGCGGTCGGTAATTGGAAGGGTGGCGCGCGTAACGTTGGCCATTTTCATATTTTTTTACTTAAAATGTTTTTCTTTAACACACACGTTTCACTTCTATTTTGTGTCTTCACTACGCACCCTATTTTTTTAATATACCAAGACAGAATGACAGACCTTTACAGGTTACTAAACTCAGCTCCGTTTCCGGGACGTCTTTTATAGGCTCGCTTCATATCAGAAGGCAGAGCGTAATACTTATATCAGTACAAATATATTTTGACGGTAGAACGGGCATTTGTGCTGACAGACATAATGTCTTCTTTCCTTAAAGACGAGCCAAGAAACATCTAATTTGTAAGAGATTATAACCATTGAAGATCGTCTCGAAGCGGTCAATGAACATAAACCAGAATCATTCGGTCAATTCGACCCAATTAGCGTTGCAATTAAACAATGTCCTTGAGTGTTTAACTCTTGAGTAGATTTTAACTCAACTACCGTTTGG
Source organism: Antheraea pernyi (assembly GCA_015888305.1). Classification (NCBI taxonomy): domain Eukaryota; kingdom Metazoa; phylum Arthropoda; class Insecta; order Lepidoptera; family Saturniidae; genus Antheraea; species Antheraea pernyi. The sequence goes on from MU158703.1 coordinate 1,094,864, forward strand.
GCGAACACAATTGAATAAGCGGCTCAATCAATTCAACTAACGATATTTACTATTCCAAGCAAAACAGCTTTCATGAGTCGAGAAGATTGAATATAACAAGTGTAATCAATTAATTATATTGTTAAATATTTTTTACTATCACGCATTGTGATTTTCACGAAAAATTCAACTGTAGCTACTATATCTTAAAGGTGATCTACTAAATTCATACTATAAAAGCTAAGTTTTCTAGTCACTTAGAAATGTCATCGTAAATTTTGATAAAATTACTAAACCTAGACACTTCACACACCAAATAATATTCTTTTTTTTCTTCAAACAACGTTTGCGATTTTAATCTAAGATAGCAATGTTTAAAATGCGTAAACTGTTTGCTGAATTATTATTACATCACTTACAACGCTAATGACAGTTTCAGTGATGCTTTTAGGCTTTTCATGTTATCTATAATATTATTATAAAAAGGTAAAGTTTGTGAGGTTGTTGGAAGTAATCTCTGGATCTACTAAATCGATTTTGAAATTTTTTTTACCAATAGAAAGCCACGTTATTTGCAAGTGCCATATGGTATATATTATCCCGAAAAAAGAAAAGCCTTATTTGTGGTAGTTGGATTTGCAAAGTCCGAACGAAAACGTTTCATATGCTGCCTTAACGATGAGAGATATGTGTTTGAGTTCTAGAGAAAATTTGTGGAGCTTGATAATGCCTACACAAAAGTCAGCGACAGCATATGTTTAACTTCAAAGTTTATTTTATTATTAGGGCGAGACAACGTCCGCCGTGCCGGCTAATTTTAATATACATTTGTGTATTGGCACATATGGCGTAAGATGGTAAGCACTCTAAACCTAGGACTGGATCATAAGTGCAGCTGCCGTAACAAGGTGCCTGGAGACAGGTTTTCAACTTGAGGGTGGTAGCTAACCAGGCGGACTTAAAAAACCCTACCATGCTATTGGTTTCATCTCGATATTTTCCATCACCGGAAGCTCAGACTCAGTTGCAAGGACTCGAACTTACGTCCATCGACGCGGTATCCGAACACGCTTTTAACAAAGCCACCATCGTTTCAGTAATTAAAATGAATCTAACGACATTTCTATGTTAGAACTCATCAAGTTGTTTAAGCTACAGATTGACAACTAAATTGACATATCATAGTATAAAACAAAGTCCCCTACCGCGTCTATCTGTCTGTCTTTTCGCGATAAAATCAAAAACTACTGAACGGATCTTTATACGGTTTTCACCAATGGATAAAGTGATGCACGAGAAACGTTTTGGTATATAATTTGTTCAGATTTTTTTTTAATAATCAGGGCGGAACAACGTCTGCCGGGCCCGCTGGTATAAAATAATTATAAATAAATGTATAAAAATATTTACTGTTATCATATTTAGTACAAATGTGGACGGATTGAACGAATATATACCTATCTCACTCCAGCTTTCAGGGGCTTTTAGTGACAAAACAATGGAATAAATCATAGCTCGAATGTTGCCCAAGCGCCTGCGCTTTCGGCTGATAACAGAATTAATTATGTGTTTGTTTTGGAACTATCACTGACAGGGTTGCCCTGGGGCTATTTACGCTTTTATTTCTTTATATTTATTTTCTCTATTTTTCAAAGTCGCCTAATGTTCAGTTGAAACTGTAGACTAGTGTTTTACAAAATGTGGTTTTCGACCCCCTGGGTGTCGCACAATATTTCTTCATGCTAAAGCGGCCGTGTCATAAAAAAGGTTGAAAAGCACTGCTGTAGATCATATTGCCGCCGCGAAGAAAAGGGGCGTAACTTACAAAAACACAGATGGGAATTGGGAGAAAAGTTAACGAAGTTTTTTGAGGACATATAATTTGAGAAGAGAAGCCCACAGATGAAAGAAAAATCCAGCTGATGCACCTTTTTCCTGATTCCAAATATATAAAACTATATATTGCAAAGCACTGAAGATGCACCCATCTTCCTTTGGATTGAAAATAGCGATTTTCGCAACCTAAATAAAATAGAATTCTAAATGCATCCAAATCTAGTTAGAAGGAGGTACTGAAAAACATATTGCAATTGCTATTCTGCTTGTATTTCATATCCAGACATTTTAATACCAACAGTATAATTATTAATCATATTAATTAATTTAACTAATTATATATGAATTAATTATTTTATTTTTTAGTAATTAATTAACTAGATAATTTCATACTAATTAATAATTACTTTGCAGCAATGAAAGTTGTGCGTATAGTAAACAGTTCAAATTAAACGATCTTCAATAAATGAATGCGACTCAAATACTCTGTACACGGCTAACGAAATTAATACATTGCATACTAGATTGAGTATTTGGAACAAAAGGTCAGTTCTATTCGAAGTTCAGTCATAAACCACACATAAATAAATTTGAAATGGTTTATCTCCGAGTTTATCTCTGAAATGGCTGAATCGATTTTAACATGAATTATACCGACACATAAAGTACTTTTTCAAGTAGGTTACATATAATTAAGCTCTTATTATGCTATTTCAAATTACAAGATAAACACATCCGCACTAACTTCACTTTTTGAAGGTGGTAGAGTCACGCTGAAGCTATTACTGGTTTCAGCATGAATGGGTCGGCTCGTCCGGGGCAGTACCACCCTGTCACAGAAAACCGACGTGAAGTAACAGTGCTTGCATTGTTGCGTTTCGTTCGGTCGGTGAGAGCGCCGGAGGCCCATCTCCCTTTCCCTGCCCTTCCCCGTCCCCTCTCCCTCTCCTCCACCCAAACACAGGCTGGCAACACACTTGCGACTCCTCTGGTGTTGCAAGTGTCTATGGACGGTGGTAATCACTTAACATCAGGTGACCCATCTGGTCGTTTGCATCCTATGATATAAAAAAAAAACTTGCCGCTTGTCAAAATTGAACTGCGAGCAAAAGAAAAAATATTCTTATATTCATTATATAAACAAAATTAATAATCAAAATGTCTATATTAGATAAATTAACATTGTATTAACGTTATATGTATGCATATGCTATTTAAAACCACTTATACTTAATATACCACTATTCTATGTCTAACAATGTATAATAAATTCTGAGTTGTAATTAAAGCAATTGTAAAGTTTTAATCAACATACAACATTATTATTACAATATAACCACAGTTCTTGTATTTTATCAATTCGTAACCGGTCCCGTGCCACACAACATCGTATACATTCGTTATTGTTTTTCTAATCGTACTTTTTTTACTAAAGTTGCATGCAAAATGGCCCTTTGACAGTTATCATATTATTTCAAATAACGGTAAAGAAACGACATGTAACATTTGTTACTTTGTACTCAATGATATTATCACTAAAAAGCTGTATACGTTATGTACAGGATATTTTGACAAAACAAATACTACGATAACACCACACCGGCTTACATAAAATTTGGTAGTTAGATGGCATATTCTCAATATCGGTGGTGAAAAAGAAATAGTTATACCTACGTTGCTTAGATACGGGCGGATTGACCAGGCAGCTGTCAAAAATAAGATAACTAGCGATTAGATTCGAGTATTATTTTTGCATCTTTTGAATACACTGCGGCATGTGAAACGGGCTTACATTGGCTGTGTTTCAAACAAAATAAGGGCACACATTTCAAGTGAGCTCTTATTTACCGAGACGTACTTTTCGCGCCGACTCGTTATCTAGTTATTGTTGATCGAAGCTAGCCAAGCTTTAAATAGCTTCTGTCGAAACGCTTATGACGTATCTACAGTTTTTTAGTTATAATATCATTGCTTGTACCTTATAGTGTATGGGTTTTGTATCAATGTTCTAGTCTAGTATCTGTGTTTATTTTGAGGATACAAATCAAAACGTAGTTAACTTTACTACCAATAAATTCAACACAAATAAGAACACATTTTTAGTAAACTTTCGAATCGTAATTCATATAATGAAAAAGTGCACGTGACAACCCTATTCGTGTTCGTATCGATAAAGCGGTTGTCACACTCGGCCGAGTAACTTCATTTCGTCGTAACAATTTTTGTTGTATGTTGTAAAACATAACTTTTACATGTAGGTATGTGACGTACATAAATCGCTATTGTTCACGCTCGATAGACCACAACAGAGAAGATAAACGACAAACACTATTATCGTTGATGCGGTGTTTTACATTAGTAAGCGGTTCCGAAGAACGTAAACCAAAATTCTAGTTTACAGTGAAATAATCTTCTTTTTCCTACTTTAGCAACAAATCCTCGCTGTTGAAAATATCTTTTGATGACTTTATATTTGGCAACCAATCTTCTTGTAGATTATTGCTGTCATTGTCGAGTAGACAATGACATTACAAGTTTCTTGCGACTAATGTTCGAACGAGGTGGTAATCCTTTTGTTAGAACCTCACCTGCACGTGGTACACCCTGCTGAATAACGAACGAGGCAATGGCGAAAGCGGGGTGGTAGGGTTTTACAGCTTAACTGGGTCGCAACCACCATGTATATGGCGAAAAACCCGTCATAGTGATTTGCTTCTGCGGGTCGCGTTTCGGGATCAGCCTGTGCATATCCAGCTTTTTGCAGGCTGGCATGACAGCGGCGACTGGCGATGAATGTCACTCGGTGGTCGCCATTGTTAACCGACTTCAAAAAAAGGAGGAGGTTATCAATTCGTCTGATTTTTTTTTTTTTTATGTTTTTTTTACCTCATAACTTTGGACTGGGTGAACCGATTTTGATTATTTTTTTTTTATTTGAAAGCTGGTACTTCCAGTGTGGTCCCATTTCAATTTGGTCCAGTTCCGACAACGGCATCCAGTACAAAACCGTATAAGTTTTAAATTTGCATTAAGTATGTATACGACAAATAGACGAATAACTCAATATCACGCTAACCGATTTCGATGATTCATTTTTTATTGGAAAGGATGTACTTCAAGGGTAGTTTGATGAGAAGTGATCACAGCCGCCCATGGACAATTGCGACACGAGAGGAAACACAGATGCGTTGCCGGCCCTTAAGAAAGGAGTAGGCTCGTTTCTTGAAAGTTTTCTTACTTTGTCACGGATCCCATAATCAGAACCTAACCAAACTCTCATCAAACTACCCTTGAAGTACATCCTTTCCAATAAAAAATGAATCATCGAAATCGGTTAACGTGATATTGAGTTATTCGTCTATTTGTCGTGTACATACTTAATGCAAATTTAAAACTTATACGGTTTTGCACTGGATGCACCAGCTTTCAAATAAAAAAAGAATAATCAAAATCGGTTCACCCAGTCCAAAGTTATGAGGTAAAAAAAACATAAAAAAAAAAAAAATCAGACGAATTGATAACCTCCTCCTTTTTTGAAGTCGGTCAAAAAACTGTAATGGATTGCATATACTGTAGTAATTTAGTCGAATTTAAGCTATCATGAATATAATGTAGGTGTTATTGACAATGTAGCAACTAATATTTATTAATACTAGCCGCCCGCCCTGGCTTCGCACGAGTGTACTACCAAGAAAATGAGATCAAGTACACTAAAAATGGAAAAATAAAGTAAATTTTCAAAAAAAAGTATTAACCGACTTCAATATCAATCAAAAACCCATAAGGCACTAAAAAGCGGAAAATAAATAGTTTATCAAATTAACCAAATTAAATAAAACATATGTATATGTGTGCTACCTAGAGATGTATTGGAACTCGGTGCCAACCAAACCGAAAATCATATCATCTACAGGTACAAAGTTTAAGTCCACTCTCGCGTCTCTGTAATACAAAAATTTTGGTTGGAATCGACTTCCAGTACATCTCTAGGTAGCACACATATTCATATGTTTTATTTAATTTGGTTAATTTGATAAACTATTTATTTTCCGCTTTTTAGTGCCTTATGGGTTTTTGATTGATATTGAAGTCGGTTAATACTTTTTTTTGAAAATTTACTTTATTTTTAGATTGTACTATGCTTACCATCAGGCATAGTGCAGTCATTTTACCGTGCTACAATTAAAAAAAAGAAAAGATCTTTCCAAAGAGTTTTCGTGCCAAGCCAGAATCCATACACTTGTGCACAACAATCAAAGCACATTACATAAAAGACCACCAATATTACAAAATATAGAGTCAAATAACACAAGATTATAAATAAAAATACAGTACATGACATTCCAAGTTCCCGCCAAAAACTCTCGATGACTTAACTGTTCTTAAAAAATTGCGGCCCACTTGTTGGGAGTTTTGTGGTATCTCAGAATTCATATTCTAATCTGTTATTTTCCAGCCACTTTACTTGTGCACAGTAACCAATTACGCAAGATGTCATTCATGTTACTAAATATACACCCAAATAACACAAATTTATAAATAAGAAGTAAAAAATACTATCCGCCAAAATCTCCAACGTGTTTTATTTTTTGCTGGCTGACTACACTCTCGAATTGCACAGACAAATAAGCAAGACAAAGGAGGATGTATATATTAAAAGGACAATGATTAGTCACTTGTAACATAGAGGTGTCCAGTTAATAGGGCAGCAATAAATCCTTCGTGGAAAAACGAGGGGTCGCCAGCTCGACAGCTGTTTGTAATTGAGGCAAATAATCCCGGCGCCGTACTACCGGCTTGCATACAGCGTCCGTCAGACCTACACCAACTACGAACTATAATGTCGAGTTTATTGTCACTGTTTCGTTAAGAAAATAATATATGAATTGTTTATTTAATAACACAGAATTTTGCGTATCACAGCTGGTTCTTATATATTATTTTGTAAAATGTTAAATAAACAAAGCTCAACTTCACTGAACTTTTGAAATGGGAACGTAATAAGTGTTTTCAATGCAAAAAATATGTCGATAAACTTCGCATATCATAAATAACAACAAACAATATAATCTATGTTATCTACGTAAAATATCTTCAAAATGTTTATATCTTGATCTTAAATTAATTTTGATTTAATGAACCCCTCGGCTGACTTTTTAAGACCGTGATGTCAAAATGGCGGATAATGTTTTTATTTCATTTTTTGATTTCCAGACATGGTAGATTTCATGGCTTTAGTAAAAAAAAGTTCGTACAAATGAAAGAATAATTCAAAACTACAATTAACATAAAAATTGTGATTTTACAATACGTAATTTAAATTGGTAACACTATCGGCCGACAGTAAAGTAACACCGTGAGGAAATCTGAACCTGAGATATATTCTTTTAGTACCACCGTATGTGGGAAAACATATAATGTGGATTTTTCAGAGTCTAAAATCGCCAATACGTCGTGATTTTTGCATACCTTCCTATGGGAAGAGGCCTATGACCCTACAGTGGGTCTCTTACAGGCTGCAGATGATGATGATGATGATCAACAATTTGCTGTTGTTGATCGAAGTTTAAAATATTAATAAAAGTAGATACAGAATAGAAAATTGAGCTACAGTTGGAAGCGATAACTGAATATATAAAAAAGGATACATAACAAAAAAACATTAAACATGGAAAGATAATTCTGCTGTATTCGGCTAAGTTTATCTTTAAACCAATAATAAACTTATGTTATCTGAACGCTTGTGCGACCTTGTATTAAGAACGGATGTTTTTTTTTTTTTTTTTTTTTTTTTTTGGAACTGACTACCCTCATGGAAAGATAATTCTGCTGTATTCGGCTAAGTTTATCTTTAAACCAATAATAAACTTATGTTATCTGAACGCTTGTGCGACCTTGTATTAAGAGCAACCAGCTCAAGGGTGCACGGCACACCTCGGCTTGGCTGTTGCCTGTTCATGCAATTCGCGACCTAACAAAGCTAACCTAAGTTAAAGCTAAGCTATTCATACATATAAGAATTGTTGAAACATATATGTGTACCAAGCATACATATCTCAACAACTCCTATATGTATTTTGTATCGGAAAAGATTCTAAACTATTACAGTTCGATACGGGAAAAAAAAGAAAAACCCATCCACTTTATGTGTAAGCGTGTAGGCGTGCACGTGTGTGGAGGTGATGTGTGTAGTGTTGTAGCAGTGATGTACGGGTGTGTCACTGTATCGCGCGAGCAGCGTACTCAAGGGCTCCCTGCCGAGGGAACGAACCTAGGCTTGAGCCGCTGCCGAGGGGGGCCTACTCTGGTGTGCGGGAGCGAAATTTACCCCCAGACCACGGCGGCGTGATCTGTGGTTACGCAGGCGTGGGCGTGAACACGCTCTGTTTTGAGAGACAGGCTGGTACTGATCGTTCGCTGACGTTATTTTATCGGGAGGATCGGTGAAAATGTGACGCGGTCGTCTTTTATAACGCGGTACGTCCGGTACGGTTTCGTAATTTGCGGCGGATACCACTAACGGGCTAGGATGATTCGCGGCTTTATCAAAGTATCTGGTGGTGAGTGATTTTACATACGCCCAGATAGAAGGCATCTCCAGGTCCCTATGGAGATCCTTGTTCCGAACGTATCGCGGAGCCCCGGTGGCTGTGCGTAGAAATCGGTTCTGTATACACTGTAATGACTCGAAATTGGCTTTAGGCATATGTGCAAAAACGGGTGCACTGTACGTTAAAATCGGACGAACACAAGTTTTATATAATGTAAGTTTGTGTCTTAAGGACATAGTGCTTTTATGACTAACTAGTGGGTGTAACCGACCCAAGACCATAGCGGCCTTATTCCTGACTCTTTTTGTGTGTTGGTTAAACGTGAGGCGTCTATCCAACGTGACTCCTAGGTATTTAACCTGATCGGCCCAAGGAATCACCGACCCATATAACTTAATCGGCGCGAGTCTACGTTCGTATTTATTCGATATCGGGTCGAAAATTATCGCGGCGCTTTTCACCGGGTTAACTTCTATACGCCATCGAAGAAACCAGTCACCGAGTGTGCTAACGGCTTCTTCGACGCGTGTCCTAAGTCTTGGCGGAAACCAATCGGAAGCGTATATGACTGTATCGTCAGCATAACAACCCACCTCCACTCCCGGGAGTTGAGGTAGGTCACTGACGAACAGGTTGAAGAGAGTGGGTGCCAGAATGGACCCTTGGGGCACACCTGAGCGTATCGGGTGGGACGGAGACAGAACTCCTTCCACTCTGTAGCGGAAGGACCTATCGGTAAGAAAGTCGCGTATGATATGAACTAACCTATCAGAAATACGGAAGAGAATTAATTTGTGGACGAGCCCGGAGTGCCAGACCTTGTCGAAGGCCTTGGCGACATCGAAAAAGACTGCTATCGAGCGTTTCGGATTAGGATTAACCGGGTACGGATTAGGATCCGGATCCTCATTAAATTTCGAAAAAATGTACTCCGTGAGGCGGTGTACCTGATTCGTGCAAGAGTGTTCGGCACGAAATCCGAACTGCTCAGGTGGCAACAGATCTAACTGTGATATAGCTGTCTGGAGACGGTTCAGAAGGAGCCGCTCGTACAGTTTGCCTAACGTATCTAATAGACTGATAGGGCGATAGCTATCTGGAAGAGTAGCTTTTTTGCCGGGCTTGTGAATACCTATCACTACGGCCTTCTTCCAGGCGGCTGGAAAATGACCCTGGGACATGGCCGCATTGAAGATGCAGACCAATAGAGCTATGATACGATCAGGAAGGAGCTTGAGAACCTCGTTCCTGATCCCATCGGGACCTGGGGACTTTCTGAGCTTTAAACGCTTGATGGCTTCCGAGACTTCATCAAAAGTGACGGGGGTTAAGGTATCCGCCGGTGGAGACGCGAGTGCGCGTTCTACCGATGACTCGATCGATTCAATATGAGCGGTGTCAGTATTGGTTGTGTTCGGTGAACACTGCTTTTCCAAACTCGCGGCAAGTGACTCCGCCTTGTCTAAGCTATCGAACGCGGGAGGCAACCCGGGGCCTCTATCGAGCGCGGGCATAGGTGTTGTCACGTCTGACTTCATAGTTCTAACTAACTGCCAGTACGCCAGGTGGGACGGCTGGATACTCTCCATCAGTCGGTTCCACCTGTCGTCCCGGATTTCTACAATACGAGCCTTAACTTTTTTCCGGAGTATTCGTAATCGATCGCGATTGTCTCTGGACGGGTAAGTGTCGTGAGCTCGAGTCGCGGCGTTCTTTTCCCTGATCAACGCCTTCACGTCATCCGGGAGTATAAAGCGGCGATCGTTCGCCGCTTGCACCTCTCTCGAGGTCTCCCTGATGGCGGTCTGAAGGTAGTTGACCAGGGAATCGATGGCCAAATCCGCGTCAGCTTTGGACACCAACACGTCCGGAATTTTATCTAAAATGCTTGGCGAGGAAGTATCTTTGAGATACTTCAAAAGTTCCGCGTAATCCGCCACCCTCACCGACGAAGGGGTGGTATCGTCTGGGCTACCTAAATGCATTATAACCGGGCGATGGTCCGAGTCAAGCTCGTGTACGACTTGAATAAGTTGTAACCGAAGCGAGACATTCTTGAAAATGGCTACATCTAAAACTGTCGGCCGACAGTTGTCCTGATAGTGAGTAGGTTCAAGAGGGGCTATGACGTCAAACGCGAGGACGTCACCTAGTTCGTCGAGCTTCCTCCCGTTACGAGAGGTACTCGGACTGTTCCAGATGACGTTTCCGCTGTTGAGGTCCCCCGCTATAATGACGGAGTCTCCTAACTGAAGTAACGTCTCTAAGTCGGATTTTAACAATTCTCTATTCGGCGAGAGATACGCGGATACTAATACGACGGTTGGATGACCGGTCATCCCTAACCTGCAGACTGAGAGGGAACGAACCTAGGCTTGAGCCGCTGCCGAGGGGGGCCTACTCTGGTGTGCGGGAGCGAAATTTACCCCCAGACCACGGCGGCGTGATCTGTGGTTACGCGGGCGTGGGCGTGAACACGCTCTGTTTTGAGAGACAGGCTGGTACTGATCGTTCGCTGACGTTATTTTATCGGGAGGATCGGTGAAAATGTGACGCGGTCGTCTTTTATAACGCGGTTAGGGGGAGTCCCTAACAAGCCTGAGGCCGAGAACGTAGACCGGTAAACCGGGCTACGCCCAAACAGACACTCAGGGATGGAATGGGAGGATCAGGAGGGTGGGAGGGAGACACCTGGACTTGACTAGGCGATCACCGCCAAGGCCAAGCTACCCAGGCCCGTCTACCTTGCCGTAGGCCGCGGGGCCTCCGGCGAGCGGGCAGGACGCTCCACACGCTTCGTTGAGCACCGGGAGGTATCCACGTGCGGCCAAAAGATTGGACTTCTTACGACGCCCGGGTCGCCCCGAAAAGGGCGGTGCGCTACGCTCTAAAAAGAGCGCCTCACGATTTTCACTACTGCCCTGTCACTAACAGGACGTGATCGGGCTCGCGACTGCACTTTCGCAACGAAAAAAAACCGCGAAGCGACGCGTGAAAAGATGACGCAACACACGAACACTCGCGAAAACACTAAAATCGGAACACGAAAAAAGCCGTTATAGGAGCGGTGCGGAACGCGACCGTCTCGAACGAGAGCCCAATCGAACTATCTAAGAACGGATGCCAACGCAAACGATATAAATACACAGACAGTGCATTCTTTTATTTTCATTTTACAAGTCCTAGTACAATATATAAAAAAGAAACTGGCTGTATAAATAAAAATAAAATGATATAGATTTAGAAAGGAAGCGCCCATTAATTACGTGAAGGAATCAAGGAGGGGGTCAAGCCGAATATCGATAAATCTCACGTGGAGGAGAGGTTTTTAGCAAATTTCACAAAAAAAAATCTAAAGATATGAGAAAATCGAATTAATTTAAAGTAAAACATGTTTCTAGAGTAAAATTTCAAGAAATCTGACACAATTCTTCTATAGTTTAGGAACCCATGGACAATACTTTTAACTAGCTTCTGCCCACGACTTTGTTCGCGTGGAATTGTTACTTTGGGCTAACGCTAAAAAAACCCCAATTTCGAAACATTCTTCATGGGTGCTCCGCTCCTATGGTCTTCTAACAAAGTATTTTCCAAATCGGACCAGTAAGTACTTCCTGAGATTAGCGCGTTCAAGCAAACAAACTCTTCAGCTTTATAACAGCAGTATAGATTTAATGTAATAGCTATCCTTACTCACATTATAGATGCGAAAGTGTGTTTGTTTGTCTGTTTATTGTTCGTTACGTTTTCAAGCCTAAGCGTGAAACTTTACATACACGTTGACAAGGATATAGGAAAGGAAATGGCTTTTATTAATGGGGAGATTCCTAACGGATATTCCTCCCGCAGGGCAATTGAGTTTGTGTTATATCCGATTCGCTAGGACTAAAACCCTTCTTACACCTTTTGGCCGCGGAAGCAAGGACTACCTTACCTGCTCCAGGACTTGTGTACTTTTCATCCAAACAACACTACTGTACCCGAGGGTTATATTAAATCTACATTAACGCGAGAGAAGTAGCGGGCAAAAACTATTATGTTTACATCTATACCTTCACTTCAAGCCAAGCCACTATTGGGGTAGGCAAAAATTAAGACTTTTCTCTATTCTTACTTGACTTATCACTATTTCTAGCCATGTCGTTATCAGAAAGCTTAAAAGTTAATATAATGTCTATACAAATTATTAAATTCCCTCTTTATATTGCAAATTGTAGGTAGATTAAAATTATATATATGGAAATAAATCAGTCATGCTTGCGAATACAGCATGTTTAAGCATTACGTATCACGACGCAGTAGAGAGCAGACGTGCAGTTCAATGTGTAATTAATTTTTCTTAATGTTTGAAATCTAAGATAAGTAACAAAATTATTATCATTTTTTATACAATATAGTGGCGATTTAAAAAAATTCACAAGACTTGAAATTTGCAAGAAAGGATCCATTAGACAATAATTATAGAAATATAAAGAATTTCACAAGGTTTCTTTATAACACTGATACAATTGTTTCGTGTAACCTCACGTTTTTAATTAGAATTAAATACAACTGTCGTTCTCATGGCTAATCCGGCGCTTTGAGAAACGTATTGTCTCGTTTACCTTCCAGATTTCGTTAAAATAATTTTGTTATTTTTTTACATTATAACTTAGCATTTGTCTACAGCTTTACTCGCTGTTAAATATGTAGTATCCCTATCTCAAATCTAGACGTTAATAACAGTTTTATATCTGTAAAGTGTATCTGAAGAGTAATAGTTTTTATATGTCTGAAGCTTTAATAAAAAAAAGGTATTCTTAACGTGTAAATAATTTGATTTCCAAGATATAATTTCATGGATTAAAATCTTCTATACAAGCGATAGGTTACAAGCGCACCTTTCAACAACGGAATGCAGTACAAATAGAGATATAAATATACTTTCAATGGCGCTTCGCATTGTTATAGATCATGGTGTAATAAAAAATTATCTGAGAGATATAATTTCGAGCAGTCGACTCGCTGGGCATTACGTCGAGGAATGCAGCCGGCGTGGTCGCATGGCGAGGGTACAGAGTGATTCTCCAGTTTTGGGATATTGGGTGCAAGCTACATTCATTGTTGATTTGAAGTTACCAATAATGAGTTTTAACAGAGAATTCATGATGATAAATATAAATTAGACTCGGGTAATTTTGACACTTGAATTGACTTTACTGTATCAAAAAGAGAACTACCATGTCAGGTTTATAGACTAGAATTATTAATTGTTGAAATGTCGTTGGACGGAAAATCAATGGATGATTTGATTTGACTGAGAGATTTAATGTATGACTTTAACTTTTTAGATGAACCCAAGAGAAACGCAAGATGGAGGAATGAGGCGGGACATAAAGGGCGAAAGACTCAGACTAAAAGCAATTGGAACAAACAGTAAGCCTCAGAAACATTTAATGTATGCCAATATATAAGATCATCAAGAAAGAATTACCGACGACCCCTTGACTTACTTACCTAATTACTAAGAATATAATTACACTGCAATCGTAATTATCGACAGCTTTCATCACCAATACTCACATTGTATCCAATTTTAGAATGTAAATGAAAAAACAATGCGTTGTTATAAAGCAAATAAAAAGATTAAACATTCCAGTTTATTTAAGAGTTCTGTGCACGACATATCGCGTGATCCGTGAAGTATTTACGTTAGCGTGTATCGATTGATGTCTTAGGATTCATTTCGACTTTCGCTTGACGCTCTGCAATTGTTTCTAAATGAGATAATTGGTGCGATGTCTCATGAGAAAATAGGTGAAATTGTAAAGAGAATTGTCGATGAAAATCTATTGTTTATTCTGCTAGATACGTTAACTTTAAATTATAATTCTCAGAGGAATTACAAAACTAATTTTCTAAGTCATTATCCTAACATCACTTGTTAAATTGAAATGTAAAGTTGTGAAGTACTCAGAAGAGGAAGCGTGGCTTTTAGCTAAAGAATACGTCGGTTTCACCCTATTGCTGATGTCAAATCTATTAGATATGCAACTAAAGGCAAATGGTGTTAGATGTAATTAAACTCATACGTAAGTCTTTTGACGTATGAGATGTCATACACAACTTCCGTGCTTTCTTTTACTGTAACTTTTGTCGTGTGAACTGTAATATACAAATCCTAAACAATCCTCTGTGTTTATATTACCAATGTCCACGTTTTTGTAACCAAATCCATAATATTTCTTTTTTTTTATCATTTAAAGACCAATCCTTCAGGAATCAACGTCCTTCGATGATGGCAATTAGCCGAATTAAATCCGTCGAAGCAGGCATGAAACAACATTCCAGTCTTTAACCATTCGGCAAGACATGTATATAAAAGACAGCAAATAAGTTTATTGATAAACTACCCAACAATTAAACTAATTATAAAATAATCGCACCAACTTGCGCAAAACTCGTTCGTTTGCGCAGTTCACGTACACTTTTGCTCCAGAATCTTGGATGTTGCATGAACATTTTTATGTGGGAACCAGTCGCCACACAATGGACTTGACTCTCACGCTCTCCGGGCGTTTCTTGCGACATTTAGCTCTCTAAGATTGTCAGTTTTCATTGTTCCATTTCAATTGGATCTACTAGTCCGGAGTAATTGATATTATCAAAGCCGATGACATTTAAGAATAATATATCATGTGTGTTAATAGATGTGTCTACACAAGAGTACAATGGCTTGTATGTTTTCACAAGCCTGGAAGAAAACCTCTGTCAAAAATGGTATGCGTTTGTCTGCAGTGAAGTAACGTACTTCTAGAAAAAAGGCGTCAAATAAAGAGTAAGCAAAATATAAAAACTAACTCGCCTCCATATTTATGTTCACAGTAAAATATAAATATTACTTTATAAAAAACAGATTGCAATATTCACACTATCCTATGAAAATAAATGTTAATATGATGAAAGCACCAATAAGTTCTCAAAGTTAAGGCATTTATTGGTTCCTTAGTTATGCAATTGTTTTCATAAATTAAATATATTATATATAACACAAAAGGTATATGCCAATATAAAGACATATAGCAATAAATATAAGACATATATGTACAGTTTCCTATATTACTCTGATAAAACCTTCATCAACTAGCAAGTCTCGTCAAGATTAGATCAATCGCTTTGGATATTAAGCAAGAATAAACAATATATACTTTACTTCAATATTACAAGGTGCAGAAAATTATAAATAGTAGAGCTTAATACCAGTTGATTCATCGAAGGATCCAAATAATTTTGATGGATGCATGCATATACTTAAAATAGAAGTGACCACTTATTGGTAATATTGACATAAACGATGAAAGGGTGGTCCACTAGTGATATATACAGATATAGTTCGCGTATTTGTATAAACACCACCATAACTGTCACGATGTCGCTTTGCGCAAATCTCTGTGCATAACGTACAACTGGGTTAATATTTTATACCGCTGAACTATGTTTAGTGCAGTTTTCTCCACTATGTTCTAAATACCTCAAAGCTTTCTTTCAATTCTATTATCTCTTATCTATAATTTTATATCTATAATTATAATATCTATAATTGAGGCATATAGAATCAAAGACAGCTAAGTGACCACAAGTTCTAAAAATGAAATGAGTATGGAGCCATCTAGTCTTATTGGTTGAAAATCATCATTTAATTCCTACAAGAAATAAAATACAGCTAAAGCCTTTTAATTTTCGTTTTAAAATTGATTTTGGGATCAAATACATTTAAGTACAACCAAGTCATCAAATAAGAAGTAAAGTAAGAATAAAATACAGTTAAGAAATTATCGCATTTTTTAATTTCTTGAACTTCTCTTTTAGAGCTGATGGCCATAGGCAGGCAAAATCAATAGCCTATGCCACTCCCTAAAATTGAATTAAATATAAGTAAAACTCCAACTCTGAGAATAGACTAACATTTTTTTCGTTTCCTGCAAATTTGGTCTCTATGCACTTAGCTGTTTTTGATTTTATATGCCTCAATTCTATTATCTATTTTTTTTTTTTTTTTTATGTCATAAGTGGCAAACGAACAGGGGGGTCACCTGTTGTTAAGTGATCACCACCGTCCATGAACACTAATAACACCAGAGGAGTCGCAAGTGCGTTGCCACCCTTTGAGAGGAAGGGGTTAGGGGAGGGAGAGGGAGAGGAGGAGAGGGGAGGGGAGGTGGGCCTCCGGCGCTCTCACTGACCGAACGAAACGCAACAATGCAAGCACTGTTACTTCACGTCGGTTTTCTATGAGAGGGTGGTACTACCCCGGGCGAGCCGACCCATTCATGCTGAAACCAGTAATAGTTTCAAAAAAATGATTTTTTAATTTTAATTTCGACAACTTTTTTTATCTAGATTATTAACGCCATTATCGAGTAGGTCGTAATAATTCAGGTCTAAATCTAATTTACCACCGCCATTTAAATTAACACCAGTGGCAAATATTGACGCAACATACTAACATTTGATACTCTGAAATACGTGACCGTGTGACAGCTCCAGTAGTAACGTGTTACGACACCACGTCAATCGACATTGGTTTTTTGAGTAACTGCTATGAGCCAAAGCTTATAATGAAACAAGACTTCATGATGAAATCATAGAGCCTTTTCTGAAATCGTATATCTGGCTATCATCCTCCGTCGTCGAGCATGGATATGTTCCAGCAACTGCACATATGAACCAATCCACTAGATTTAGCGTCTTATCATCTTACATCACGCCATAATATAAAATCAGGTGAAATTATCGCGAAACACTGAAATCTATGAAGTTTTTTTTATGTCATCGGTGGCAAACGAACTTGTGGGTCACCTGATGTTAAGTGATCACCACCGTCCATGGACACTAACAACACCAGTGGAATTGCAAGTGCGTTGCCACCCTTTGGGGGGAAGGGTTAGGGAGAGAGAGGATAGGGGGGGGGGATAGGAGGTGTGCCTCCGGCGCTCTCACTAACCGAACGAAACGTAACAATGCAAGCACTGTTACTTCACGTCGGTTTTCTGCGAGAGGGTGGTACTACCCCGAGCGAGCCGACTCA
This sequence comes from Antheraea pernyi, assembly GCA_015888305.1. Classification (NCBI taxonomy): domain Eukaryota; kingdom Metazoa; phylum Arthropoda; class Insecta; order Lepidoptera; family Saturniidae; genus Antheraea; species Antheraea pernyi. The sequence goes on from MU158703.1 coordinate 1,112,297, forward strand.
TTCATGCTGCAACCAGTAATAGTTTCAGCATGGCTCTACCACCATTAAAACATGTATTTATATATAAACTATCTATGCGCGCAACTCCATCAGCGTGGAAGATAATGTGACCAATAAAATCATCGGAATGTATTAAGTCCGTTTAATTATCTATTTTTATCTCGTACTTAAGTCGCTATATAAAATATGAACCGATTTTAATGAAGCCAAGACAAAATGTTACTCGAGGATTGGCTTTATGATTTTCTTGCTAATATTTTATCATGAACGTACTTTAGCAGGGATGCGTATTCAAACAAACAGACATTTGTTTATTTTATTACTTATTCCTAGACACCTGGAACAATTGTTTTTACATAAATGTATAATGTACAAACAAACACGTTCTTCATTCTTATTATATGTATAGATATAATTCCGGGCTAGAATTGTTGGACCATGAAACGATAAATATTTGATCTTGATTAAACAAGTTCTAACCGAAGCCAAAATAAGCGCTCGACATACAAACACTATCGCGACGCACGTTTCTATCCTAAACCAACAGCAAGGGGCTAAATCAAACAATCTGAAAGAATTTAACGTATATATTTTTTAGGGATCTCAATTTTACACTTAGGTGGCAAGAGCGTGCGCTACCTCACCGAAGGTATAAGGAAACTTTTTGGAAATCATGTTTTGACAGTTTTAAAAGTGCATATGAAAGATCTTATACTTTCTCAATTTTATTGGTATTAATATTGACCTAAAAAGGAACTTGACTTATTTCAGCTATCACAATTTACCTATACGTGGTAGGTTATAAATATTTGATTCAAGAGTGTTAAATATTTATGCAAGCGATAGGTACCAATGCTAAGACTGTATATCTACTGTTATATAGACCAAAAGTTCAAATATAATTCTAAGCACGTTATCAAAGCAGTCCCAAATCATGCTAACATACTGTAGTCCGGTGAAGCTGTTAAGACCTTGCTAGGTCAATAGCGTAGTCAGTTCGAGAAAAAAAAATGCTAACATAGTTCTATCACTTTGAATTATTCTGTAAATTACATGTCAATCATGATTAAAAATAAGGAAATACCTTAATAATAAATAATTTCAATAAAAGTACAAGCAATATAAAATACATTACTTCTGAACCAGTTTGAATAAGTTGCAAAAAAGGCATCCGAAAAAATAATGACAACCTTATAAACGCATGCGGTCTCACTACTTAAACTAAATTACCCCCATCCAATTACAGCGTCTAACGTCGGCTAATTCCCATCTTCTAACTCAATTTATTTCGAATTACCAACGTTTCCACAAGTTGCTACTGATTAATCATAAAACGAAGGTATAAACGGGGATAATCAAGATGTAACTAACGCGTTTGTGAAATAGTCATTTTAATGAGTACATAGAGAATTAAGTCTTTATCCATTATCGGTACGTTTGTTTCAGGCTTTCAGGTGCATCTAATCCATTTGTAACACCTAAACACAACTGGCTCACGAATTGACTTAAATGTTTAGACTTTATGGAGAAGGAGTCTGCCATTTGCATTTGATGATTTTGTAAAGCATTTAGACATTAGTCTTAGAACTGTTATCTGTTAACTGTTATCTTAGATTGATTCTATTTTTGTTAGCTTTGCATTTAAACCATGAAATAACTAACCTGTATGACCTTATAATATGAACTAGCGGGCACGACGGACGTTGTTCCACCCCGATAATAAAAAAAAACCTTGGCAAATTATATACCTGAACCTTCCTCATGAATCACTTTATCTACTGATAACGGCATGAAAATCGGTTCAGTACTTTTTGAGTTATAGCGAACAGACAGATATACGTGGCAGAGGACTTTGTTTTATAATACGTAGTGATGAGCAATTCATGGTGTCAAGAAGAAGGGAAGTGACTCATGAAATTACGGCCACCTCTCTGCCTCAGTATGTTATTAATTCTGCACACATTTATGGTAAAAAAAAAACAAACTGAAAAAAAGTTAACTCCTTTCCATCTTGCTAGACATCACATGTGATAATCCTTTATAATTATTTGCACATAATCACTAAAAAAAGGTATAATGGTAAGTCTTTTATAACTACAATTTATGCATTATTTATTCTTTTCTATTAATTTGTCCGACCTTTCAAGTTACAACAAAATCTGTTGCCAAACACGTCTTGTCTAGTCAAATGTTTGGACAAACATGTTTTAGTTACTGTTGGACAATAGGAAGACGGTGTGACACATTTGTAAAAAGCAGTGTTTGTAACACTTTTAAGTGCAGATGTTTTGTCAACGTACAACGATTACAAAAAAGTTTAGGTAATACCTACCGTCTAATAAATACTGTCGACAGAAGTGAAAAGTCAAAACAAAGAAATACGTAACTGTATTGTATCCCTTTTTAACGGAATTGGGCGAACGGATGAACGTGAAATTTGGCATAGTTAAAGTTTATATGGAGGAGAAGTGCAGAAAGCTATTTATTTTATATAAAATGCATTAGAAGTACATTAAATTAATTAAAATATGCATTACTCACACTACTGCTTCAATTTTACATAACATATACACACATGTAAATAAAAAAGACATTTTGACATCTGTCAATAAAGGACTTCAAAAAAGGTTGTGAAGGAGGTTGCTATGCTCGACTGTATGTATTATTTTACTCTTACGTTCCAATTACCCTTTTTCATTCTACATTCAACAATGATATTAACCCTAATAAAATTCAAACTTAAAAAATCAATGAACTATGGTCGAATGTCGACCTCTGGCCGCCCACTAGTTTATATATATTAGATGTACACCGGCCGCTGTACTACACATCACTAGTCTGACAAAAGCCGCGCAAGCGCAATACGGTCGGTCACGCTTACTAACATGTCAAGACGCGAAGTCATACGCTTATCGCCTGCCAAAAAAATACCGCTCAACGTGCCTGAAGAAGTCTTCACTTCAATAAATGAAACAGAACTTCTTGGAAATAACAATAGAAGCGTTACATGAAAAGGACTGGATAAAAAAAGAAGTGATAGAGCCAGATGTTAGCCTCCGTGAAACATTCCTAAGTAGTTGTATAAATAACAGAAAAACAAACATAAATCCGAACGTGCTAAGAGATAAGTTGCGTGGTATAGACCCTACCAGTTCTCGGTATTAAACACCCACTGTGCGCCTTCACCCAGTAACGCCACATTTTATTCGGAACCTTAGACAGCCAAAAAAAGACCAATGGAAGCCATGAACTTTTAGAATTAGCACCAGTTTAAATAAACACTCCATCGGCGATTCCTTTTCGTAATAAATTCGATTCGATTTTCATAATAAAAGGGATCATTTAGCTGCATTAATTTTTTGTAATTTGCAAAGTTATATTGTGTTATCTCTATACTTATAAACATGTGTTACACACATATAAACTATTATTGTCACTTTCTTTTTTGGGGCACGCTAATTTTCGAAAGTTGTAAGTTCATTTTTTTTGTATCTCAAAAAGTGCAAAAATGTACACCTTGTGTACAAAAATGTGGGTTCTTGCGGCATATAATAGTAAGATAACGAACAAAAACCAACTTTTGGCAATTTTTTCGGTATTTTCGAATTTCCCTTTAAGGGCACAGTGTGGCCCCGCGTGCTCCCACAAAAAAGCCCTTCTTATAAATAATCTGAATAAATGCAGAGTATAGTGGATTAAGACAAGAAGTTCAAATATTACTTTTAGGGTTTGCATCAGAAAGATTAATATCAGTAGAATATTCAATAGTTATATTAAAATATGCTCGAATGTATGAAAGAAAACAATGCTCCGCTTTATAATGGCAGTTATATATTTTTTCATATACATAGAAATAATAGGACAGACAAGAATAAAAAAAGACGAAGCATAAGGATAATAAAATACAGACTAAGCCGATATCCAAAAACATGTTGACACAGAAAATATTTAAATTTTTCAATAAAAAAGAGTACTGGATGCCAGGATAAAAAGGTTGAGTTTTTATTTTTAAAATGAACATGAACAACTTGTTTATAATAATTAGTTTAATATATTTTTCCTTAACACTTATTTTTTAATAATAAAAAAATCGTGTTAAGCCATTATAATCATATGTAGATTAGAATTCAGAAGTGATGTGTCTATTATTATAAGTTACTGCTCAACAGAATGTAAGTTTTATAAAATTTTCTTATCACGTCTGTAACAACATCATGTATTCTTGGAGTTATACTATTTAAAAGACAATATCATAGTATACCAAGCGGCGTCCCTTCACTTAATTTGAATTTACGCCTTTATAAATGAAAACACAACCATACGACGGGTTGTTGTCAAAATTATATCGAAAAATTTTGAGCACCAAATGGTCCTTGTAATTTGAATGACGACGCAACTAAAGTACGAGAGAAAAGTGAATAAATAAATGGACTTTTCAGACTCATCAGACATTTAAATTCAGATTTATTAGTCATTGTTTTTTTTTACCTTTAGGTTACACGCGAACGTTGTCGCGGGCACTGCTAGATTTAAATAAGATAGATGTGATCCTTTTAACATTATATCTTATTAGAAAATTAACTAAGAAATCATCGACTCATCATATCTCTTCGCAAGGTTACTGCGAACTCCTATAACTTCTTTTTCAATGTAATCCTTACCCTTGATATGAAGTTATGTGTGTTTTACAATTGTTTTTTTCTAAATCAAAAATGCTCTATCAGTACTCATTAATTCCGTACCCCTTCTTAATAAAAAATGGAAATCATGTGTTACATTTTGCTAATTTTTGGTCACACACGTCGATGCCTTTTTAGCTTGGGTTCACCGTATCTCTGGCACACTTATACGAAGTTAGGTACTTCCCTAGCTATCTATATAGTTAATCCAGATAAGAGACATTCTCTTGAGACAGGAAAACTATTTTCACAGGAATCGTTGTGCATTAAAAGCGACGCCATCTTGAATTTTTTGGCCTCCAATCTTCTATTATAGAAGATTATTACTGCCTTTGTCTATTAGGTAATGTTATTACAAGTGTATTGTATATCTTGTTTCAATGCACTAACAATATGGCGGCCGTATTGTTGGAATTTTCCAGCAAGTTTTGGTTGCCAGTCAGAATCCATGCTCCATGGTATTATTTCCCAACGATTTCCCTTGTGAAACAAAAATAAAACTATATTACGTAAAACACCACCAATATTACAAAATATAGCGCCGAATAACAAGATTATGAATAAAATATAAAATCCACTACATGAAATTCCAAAATCCCGCCAAAAACTCTCCCATCTTGTATTGTATTAATACTAGCTACAATTTGCAATAAAGTACTGTTATTTAAAAGTATATTGCTGTGATAGTTGAAAAAACCTAACGTTCTATGGTACAAAGTGACTTGTAAATAATGACTCATAAATAAGAGCAAATTCTTGAAAGTCTAACGATGAATCATTCAATGATTTTAATGATACGACGATTGTCCTATTTAAAGGTTTCCTCAATCAGTTATCGGCGAGATCTTTATATGGAATATTAACTACTACAGTTTATATTATTGAGGGAAATAACCAGAGACATGACAATTTCGAGTTTGTGTCTTGTTAACAGTGTTACCAAACCTGCGCTATCCTTTTTACCGAGTTGTATATTTTAAACCATTAATGTTATAATAGCGGATGTGTAAACATTATAAAAAATAAATGTCAAATATTAATGCTAGAAACATTTTTCTTTGCACTAGCGTAAAAACTCTAATAAGCGTAAATAGGATATAATGATAGTGCAAATTTTATAGTTAAGTGTGAATCGGACTCGCGAAATTCCAAACTAAAGATTTGGAGTTGGATTCTAGTCTACCATTAATGGCTTTACTTTATTCATAATTTTACTGTATTTAACCCTATTTTGTGTTTTATTGGTGGCATCTTGCGTAATATATGTAGCTTGATTATTACGCAAAAGGGAAGTGAATGGGAAATAACACGATACATGAATTCGGAGATGTCTCAAAAACCTCTCTGGATATTTCTATCAAAAAGATCACCATCTTGTTAGTATACTGAAGTCATTACAAGTCCTTGTAATATTTAACTACTTCATAACAGCATTTATCATTTTCAATAAAGAGTATTGATTATGAAAAGAAGAAAATGAAGAAGATTTATGGGCAAAATCTTTTGTCGTGTAATGGTTTAAATATACGTGCATAAGAATGTAACATAACGTATTTATCATAGACAAGCGATTTAAAATAATAAACTGTCACAGAAACTGCCTGGAAGGCTCTAACAAACGTGCCTAAATTTTGGCTTAACAGCTCGAGCATTGTTAGAAATTTGAAGATATTCTTTAGAAACAAAGAGAAAATTATGCATATAAATACACTGCTATTAAAATGACGAAAGAAAGCATATTATAGTCTAGTGAAACGCAATTCACAGCGCGCAAGTCCGATTCGCACTAGACCGATTTTTGTTTCTATATCTCAACAATAAAGTGGTCCAAAATTTTTGTATTGCTACGTGTATTTGCGACTAACTGGATTTATCGACTACTGTACTTGATAGGTTCGTGACCATGTCAGATCGAAGCGATTTTAACTGATTCGGTATCTAATCAGTACTATAATGTTTATTTGCTTAAAACTTTTGATAAACCATAATTGAAATTGCCAATGTGGGACGATTTCTCTTTTAACTTTACGGATAAAGTATTTATGGATGATTTTCTATACTCAGATTGTTAACACGTTAGCAATATTACACATAAGTGTTTATATAAGCACATATTTTATTGATTCAACGTAATGTCAAAATGAATTGCGTCAGAAATGCATATACTTCTTATGAGCTTACATTTACTTAGCGAACAATAATCATAACATTGATATCAATTTAGATTGAATTTAACAAAGATAACTATTAGATTTCACAATAACTATGAATTCGAAATACGACACGCGTTATAACAATACGTATAATGCAATTGTAAAATAAACAGACAAGATGACGTCTAATATTTTGTCTTGAGATAATATAGTAAGAATTACAAGAAAATAATACTCTTAATAATAGCATTATTTAATGAGCTGGAAAATATAATATTATTTAATAAACATAATATGGCAAAATACGTAATAAATACATAAGTTATTATTATACAAAAGTACACACAGAAATTAATTGTTTTTACAAATGTTTTATAATAAATTTACAGTTCTTAGTAAAATTTTATTTATTGTTATAGAAATAGGCTAGAATTTAACCTTTTTATGTTACTGGCTGGGACGTGCAAATGTCAAAACGCAAATACGTGCTTTAAAATAAGACACTGGAAGACGCGTTAATCACGCCTTACCAAAAAAAAAGAAAAAATATACGTGCTTACTACTCGGTGTTAACTTTTCAATATAATATTTGTACCAGTCCAAACTAGACATAATAAGCTTCTTATGATAATAATTACTGAAAAATAATTATCGATATAGCATTTATTTAAACAGCCAGACAAGTATTTTCGAGTACATCCGCTGTACACATTCCAACATAATCTAATGTATTTCACTTCACGAAAATATACATTATATTGTTGATTTTTTGTTCTGTTATAATAAAACTGAAAACACAAAAAGTCAATATCGAATAATAATATAGTTAACACAAAAACATTATAGTCTAAAGAAAAAGCAAGCGAGCACATAAAATCGTTCACAATAGAACATAAAGTTGGCGGGATTTCGTTATGACCATATACCAAAAGGTTCACATAAAAATTATAATTTAATGTTTGCTACGCACTCACCCTGTATGTGTTTATGTCCGAAATGAGTTCCAAACACTAATTACAGTGCCCTCTCAAGGGCGATCACAATTAAACAAGCTCCATAGCACATTGTACACAGTTGCGAGTTTCACATACACAGGCAAATATTCGATCGTGGTTACACGCGTGGTCACTTCGAACGTCGCGACACAACCGTCGCGCGCGGAGGTTCAGCGCGGAATGCGGAGTAACGTCCCTCGAACCGGCGATTGAGACGTGCGCGTTACCAAATCCAATCCGCTACAGCCTGCGCGTGCGACGATATAGATACCAAATAATATACTTGATAGCCCTTTTATTGTTATACTGTATTATTTTTAGATATTCCAAATTATGCTAACGCTATAAAAGCTCATTATGTATTCCCTTCACAAATATTTGCAGTTCGTTCGTACGGACACGTCGCTTGAAACGGGGCCGGGTCCAAAATCGATAACCACTAAGCTATCATCGCTTCAATAACTATGTTGCTGCCAAATGCTGGGCTGTCTTCGAATTTAACCCAGAATCCCCCCCCCCTAAAACGAATTTATAGAAGAGAAACCCTCTAATTTCTTCTCGTAATAGATAATTTCTCAGAAGATATCTCAATACTAACTTTAGCCCGCGACTTTGTCCGCGTGGAATAGTTACTTTGGGCAGTTTGAGCTAACGCTAACACGCAGCGGAAACTATCAAAAGGAAAAAAAATCCCGATTTAGAAACATTCTTTATTGGTGCTCCACTCCAATTGGTCTTAATATATAGCCTATGGCCTTCCTCGATTAATGAACTATCTAACACTTAATGAATTTTTCAAATCGAACCAGTAGTTCCTGAGCTTAACGCAGTCAAGCAAACAAACTCTTCAGCTTTATAATATTAGTATGGAGTATCTACTAACAGGTCTAATGGACGTTGTCCTGCTTGATAATAAAATAATCCTAAAAGTCAACCGCAGCGCCACCTACCGGTTCTGATTGTGATTCTAGACCATTCTTGAATCCACATGAACACACACAAAAAAGTCATCAAAATTTGTCCAGCCATTTAGGAGGAGTTCAATCAAATACACACGGACAGAAGAATTCTAAATAGGTATGAAGAATTTTATTGAAACTATACAATCATCGTGTTGATTGAAATAATTTGTCAAAAATTATGACATACGGAATATGTGAATACAGTAAGACTACCTAATTTAAAAACTTTATTATCTGAATATGTCCAAAACTATTAGATGAATTTTCACAGCCACAAATAGATATATTAAGCGTAGACTGGATCAGCTTATAGGCTTTCATCAAAACCGGCTCGCGGAAATGTATATGTATACAAACAGACAAAATATACATTCAATGTTATATTCAGGAAAAGTAACCATGTCAATATATTATACTAGTTTTTGCTCGCGACTTCATTCGCGTTCTTAGATACATCTTTTTTCTTAGTGCTTTGTATGCAAAATTTCATGATAACCACTTGAATAATATACATAGTTAAGGCATGAATGAGTATCAAACAAACAAAGATACGTACGATTATAATATTAGTTAGGATATTAAAATAACAAAAAAAAACAAATGCTTTTTTTAATGTCATAGATGGCAAACGAACAGGCGGGTCACCTGATGTTAAGTGATCACCACCGTCCATGGACACTAACAACACCAGAGGAGTCGCAAGTGCGTTGCCACTCTTAGGAGGGAAGGGTTAGGGGAGGGAGAGGGAGAGGAGAGAGGAGAGGAGGTGGGTCTCTGGCGCTCTCACTGACCGAACGAAACGCAACAATGCAAGCACTGTTACTTCACGTCGATTTTCTACGAGAGGGTGGTACTACCCCGGACGAGCCGACCCATTCGTGCTGAAACCAATAATAGTTTCAGAGTGGCTCTACCACCATAAAAACAGAATTACGAATTTATTAATATATAGACTGCACGCTCTTTCAATTGATATCACTTATCACTCAATCGACGATTTTACAGAACGAAAACATATGTAATTAACATAAAGTAACAAATCTAATTTTTATTTAAAATCCTAAGAGATATATCCATATGTATAAAAATCGATATATAACAGTAAATAGTAGATTTAAAAAATACTAAATAAAACAAATTAAAAAAATAAAACAAATATCTTGACTGCTCAAATTTCACACTCATATACAAATAGAAATAAACAGAGAGAGACAGACAATCGCATGGAAGGGGCATAACACGTTTTCCTTACGTGACGATTACTACCAATCGACTCTTACCACTAGCCACATTAAGGAACTTTGTTAAAATAAATATTTTTTGACCGTTCCATAGTAAAAGTAAAAGTTTAGAAAACGCTGCCTTAAGAACGAACAGTAGCGAAATAGAAATATGGTTGATTCATAAGACGTTCCATAAGTTTTTTTGCTTTATTTCTTTTTTATTTATATAATGAATTATTGGTCACGTGAATACTTTATCGAGGCACGTGATCGTTACAGTTTTATAACAACACCTAACTACTACGCAATGTTAGTAATGAATGCTTGATTGTTACATTATTTCACTAGCTATAGCCCGCGACTTTATGTGTGGAATGACATTATGACTGACATTATGAATGACTATGAAAAATTCTCTATCTGCTAGTAATAGTCTCTTCAGAATCGATTCAGCGTACTTTATTAAAAAAATTACAATTAATCCAATTAATTGTCCTTTAACAATGATAGGTACATTTCTAAAGTAATTGGACAAAACAGAGTAAATAGTCTGCGGTAATATTGAAGTTGTGATTAATCTGTTTATGTCACGTAGGCAACGTTTTTGCTTGTTTGTTTTCACGCGGGGACATTTTCCAAGCTGTGAATCACGTACAAATATCTCTTACTGTAACAACATACCGAATAGTATTGGAAACAGTGACCGTTTTCCGTTGAGTAATACCGAAAAGAAAATACAATGTCCTACAGATAAACGGTACTTTTGATATAATTAGCATAAGTGTCACTGTTGCAAATAGTTTTATTTTTGGTAACCAATTTTCTTATTACTGCCATTGTTGAGTAGGTAATATTACAAGTTTCTTGTAATCATTTTAACGTTCTAACAATATGATGGCCCCCTTGTTATTATGTAACCTATATTATTTATGTATTTATGACTGGGTTTTGCTAATTAATTATTGTTATTACTTTTCATTAAAAAAATGTTTTCTTAATACTTCAAACTTATGGACAAAGAACTTAGATGGATTTTTAACCACCTTCCACCCTGAAATTTTCTCATGTAACGACAAAATTGTTCGTAAAAGTACATTTTAAGTTATTCGAGATTTGGTTCTATACCTCTCCAAACTGCAAGGCGGTTGAGTACACTTGATCTGCCTGACTACGTCACTGATCTCCTACAATCTTAGTGAAGTTAGTTAATAGGTAGATTGGTAGGTAGTAGAGCCACGCTGAAGCTATTTACTGGTTTCAGCATGAATGGGTCGGCTCGTCCGGGGTAGTACCACCCGACCCACAGGAAACCGACGCGAAGTAACAGTGCTTGCATTGTTGCGTTTCGTTCGGTCAGTGAGAGCACCGGAGGTCCACTTCCCTTCTCCCTTCGCCGTCACCTCTCCCCTTTGCCCTCCTCCCTGCCCTCCTTCCAAACACAGGCTGGCAGCGTTGCTGGATGGTGTTGATCACTTAGCATCAGGTGACCCATCTGTTCGTTTGCCTCCTATGATAAAAAAAAGACGCAGAATACACAATTCTTTAGGATCTGTTTTTATAGGTTTTATCGGTTGACCATAATCTCATCTGATATTAAATGAGGGTGTGGTCTAAGATGGTAAACACAATAAACCTTGAGAGGGGCTGGCTCTCAAGTGCAGTTGCCGGAACACCGCTACAGGTGCTTGGCGAGAGATTATAACTTGAGGATGATAGCTAGTCCGGCAGACATAGAAAAAACCATAACGCTGTCTATTGTTTCATCACGATGTTTTCCTTCATCGTGCGCTCCGACTATCAACCAAGCCGTCGCCGCTTCATCGTATTATACCTATGCAAATTTTATGCTAAAAGTTATCGTTTATATAAGGGCCTTTTTAAATTGGTTATATAGTAGTATGAAGTCACCTCGGCAGCGGTAGCGCCTTTTGTTAGCTAAGCGTACTGACTCATACAGTAAGTCACGTTTGCAGTCACGGGATTGAATGACATAAAATCGGTATTTTTTCTACATTCAATACTAGATATATTTTAGTGACTACACTACTAAAACTTTACTAAATTCACTCTAAAAACAACGGTTTTTTTATATAATCTTATGGCTAAATAGAGTATCTGTTTTTTATTATCGTCACTTGATTGGTTACTTCATTTGTCACTGCGAGGTTCAATTTATGTGGAACAGTGCAGCAGATAAAATTTGTTACTCTTTAGCACCAACTGGGGAGCGCGTGCAGGGGAATAAGATATACACTTACTGCGGATGCGGGTAATAGCAACCCCCCAGAGTTCAAAGAAAACAACGGTGAAGATGACCATTGAGATATCTGTAATCTATCGGCCCTCACCGCTGCCATACCAGTCTGCAGGTTTCCAGTCGCACACAGTTGTTACGATCCTACAAAATACAAATTACATACCATCAAGTGAAATGCGGTTACTACGAATAGTTACAAGATTATTACTCCGCCTAACTCGTTACTTCCTGATAATTATTGGTGTAAAAGAAATAATAAATGATATATGTAATGTGTTGTGTGAGAGTTATGTATTAACAGAAAAACTATATTGCAAAACAATGAATTACAAATCAAAGTTGATTCCGGGATATTTGCTTCCTCTTTTCGTATAACACGAGTAGCGAATATATTACTCCGATAAAGTCAGATGGTTCTGTACATAATTTGAATGCATTAATTTAATATAAATAATAGTATAATTCAATGGATGCACTCGACGTTCTTCGCTATGTAGCTGTTTTTTATGCAGTAACTAGCTGATTCCCGCTACTTCATCTACGTATCTCAATTGTTTTGTTATATCTCTAAGAGATTAGGAAGCGTTTTCCACGAAAGCTCAGGAGCAAATTGACTTTTTGGATACAATTATCGTTATATTTCAACCAATTTAGAAAAAATCTTAACAAACTATATGTATATCTAAATTGTCCTCGTAAATCACTCTATCTATTAATGAAAACCGCAAGATCCGCTCAGTAGGTTTTAAGTTTATCGCGAACAGACAGACAGAAAGACGCGGCGGAGGACTATGTTTTATAATGTGTAGTGATAGTTATTTGCTCTATATTGATTCATTAAAATGTAAGGTATTTTTATGATTTTTGGTTGTTACGTTACTACTGGATGTGTACAAAATCAGTGAATATATTTTCTTACTATATGTAAAAATATTATGGCAGTTTTTGCAACATAAAAATTATGAAATGAATAAAAATTCTCGTGTACATACTTTCATAAAAATCGAAGTTGTCGTTTAAGAGTTAAACCCGGTAAGTAATTAGACAGAAAGAAATGTTTTTTAAGTCAGGCTCGTGATCATTCGCTATGTATCTAACACAAAAAAATTAAAGATGTACAAACAGAGCGACAAATTTATACAGATTATTTTGTACTTTTATAAGGACATTCTTATTTAAATAACGGTTGTTTCATAAGCTTTCGTTTTTCAATTGGGCCGTGGTGGATAGTTTTCTAATGAATATTAAGAATAAACTATAGCTATTATGTATAACTTCTCTTTAAGTATAACTTTTTTAATTTGTTTCTTTATATCATAGGAGGCAAACGAACAGGTGGGTCACCTGATGTTAAGTGATCACCACCGTCCATTGACACTAGCAACACCAGGAGAGTCGCAAGTGTGTTGCCAGGCTGTGTTTGAAGAGCGCGGAGGGAAGGGGGGAGGTGGGTCACCAGCGCTCTCACTGACCGAACGAAACGCAATAATGCAAGCACTGTTACTTCACGTCGGTATTTCTGTGAGAGGGTGATACTACCCCGTGCGAGCCGACCGGACCCAGCAATAGCTTCAGCGTGGCTCTACCACATGAAAATTATTTTATAGCCAATGGTCTGCATCATTGATTTGTTGAGTTGTTTTCTGCCCAACCAAAAAAGGGAAACATATTGATATAAGATAGCCCCATAGTTTTGCTGGTACTTTCCTTTGTATTTTGTAAAAAGAAAGTTATTTCGCACTAAAATCGTTAGACCGATGAAAGGCCGATAAAATACTCCGCGTTTCATAAGTTTGATTTGTATCAACAAGTTTTTGATTAAGGAAGACCTTAAAGAAACGTACTTCCTTTGAGAATATTCTTTTATCAATACTGTCTAACGGATAAACACAAAAATATGGTTCGATTTTTTTAACTGCTAGAAATTTTTAAGTTTAATATTTTTTGATTATCTACTCTTTCATCCAAAGTATTCGTTTTACTATTATTTAAATTAGTGAATATATCACCTACGTAACCCTAAAGATGTATCTATCAATCCGTCCTTCATTTCAGTCACGGTAATGAGCGCGATAATACCAACATAATAATATACATTAGTAACACGAACTCTTAAAAAATACAATAAACTAGCACTTGCGTTCGCCCCGACTGCGTTTTAAAACAATAAAAAAATATGGTATTCACTGCTGCGGGCGACTTCATCATCTTCGTTTTTTTATACTATTGGTGGAAAATTAACATGCGGGTCAGCTGATGGTAAGTGATCACCGACGCCTATGGACACCTGCGATATGAGGGGAATCATAGATATCATAGACGTTCCTGGACTTTGAGAAAGGAGTAGGCTTGTTTCTTGAAAGTTTGCAAATTATATCGGTTCGGAAACGTCGCCGCCGCTGGGAGTTCATTCCAGAGAACCGATAGTCGTCGTCAGCCGAAAGTGTTACCAATTTAATTATTTTTATATCTTTTATTTTTTTATTGTAGCACGGCAAAATGACTGCTCTGTATCTAATGGTAAGCACAGTACAATCCAAAAACAATGGCGACCACCGAGGACACACTATCCATCGCCGGTCACCGCTGTCATGCTAGCCTGCGAAAAGCTGGATATGTACAGGCTGATCTCGAAACGCGATCCGCAGAAGCGAATCACTATGACGAGCTTTTTCGCCATATACATAGTGATTGCGACCCAGTCAGGCTGTAAAACCCTACCACCCCGCTATCGCCATTGCCTCGTTCGTTATTCAGCAGGGTGCACCACGCGCAGTTGAGGTTGGCTTGAGTGTCTCAAGTCTTAGCTGTTATTCGACACCCCTTACACCCCATAATTAGTACGTGTACGTGAATTTTGCCGGGTTCGAGACTGCGAACATCGAATTGATATTACACCAGCTAAACCACTCGACCACCGCGATGTATGTACATAAATATTAAAAAAGAAAATTACTTATCGAACACATATATGTGTTTCCTTAGTTCTTCCAAATTAAGCAACGGATTTATATAAGGTTGTTATCGTTTAGCCGATTTCTTCTGAACGGTTTATATAACACGTTTATGTTGTATTTACATAAAGTATGTAAGATGAAGCCCTAGAACGCCGTTTTCAGTCGTTCACATTGAATATAAGGAGTCTGTACTTTTTCGATCTTTGTAAAAAAAACCTGCAGATTTCTACGAATAAATAATAAAATATATTAAAATCATTTTTAGAAATGTGTGTCTGTCTGTATATTTGAACACTCATCACTGCTAGTCAACTGCGTTCATGATAAAATCTCTTAGATATAATAATTTTAATGATGACGCGACGCGATGATTTTATTACCCACTGTTTTATTTTTCATAAAATTCTACGCCGACAAAGTCACGGGCATAGCTAGTGTAACATAAACCATACAATTTGTTGCATGGTTTATCATCTTTGTTAATCGAATGTATTTTCTTGATTGCAACGATGTGCATAGCATAGGTTAACAGGAGAACCTCTCTTGTTGTTGATGCCTATGTATCTCGGTATCATTCAGTGCCAAAATTTTCCAGTGCAGAACAAGGCGTCTATAGATAGACGTCACTGATGCTTGGTAATTATTTCAATTAGATGCGCGTGCGCCGCCCGAGTACAGACCGTTTCGGCGCGTGAGCAATCCTTTTGTATTTAACAGACCGCGCGTAACGCGAGCATGCGCTCCTGCGATACTCCGTCTGAACTCTCATTACAGTAATAAGCTACTAAAATTGTACAGTATTTTAGTGTACGATCTTCAATATCCAATAGGTTGTAGACACATTTCTTTATTATATACTAGCTGTGCCCGCGACTTCGTTCGCGTGAAACCTTATGTAAAAAAACGATTAATAAAGTCATCTGAATGTATTAAAGTCTATTCGCTTATCTCCTTTTCTCTCGTAAGTACTTAAGTCTCGTCGTCATTAAAAATATAATAACTTTTGATAGACCGAACCGATTTTATTTATTAAAAACTAGACAACAAAGACTAAATGCTACTCGAAGATAAGTTTTATTATTTTCTTGTAGAGGTTTTATCATGTGTGTTCATTCAAACAGACAGACAGACATTTCTAAAAATAATATAAATGTATTTTATTACTTATTCACACCCGCAATAATTGTCTTACAAAAATCTAAAAAGTGCAGACTCGTTAGATTTATGTTCTTATTATATGTATACTGAGACAAAAATGGAGATCATGTAGAAGTATGACGTCATCCATAGTGACGTCATGGTTATATTTCATTAGCAAGCCACCAAGACCAATCCTATGAAAGCGTTAGCCGATTATCCGACCAAATATCCGTTGATGTGAGTAGCCCAACTGTCTGCTTTTTGCTCGAACTGACTACGCTATTGGCCTAGCAAGGCCTTAACAGCTTATGGACTATCCCAACCATTTGAGCGAGGATGCCCAGTATCTAGTCGTCGGTCGCCGCTTAAGGCATGTAACGAAAGCTAACAGCTATAATAACTGAGATACATGAACAGCCGATACTTTCAATCAATGGTGCTCCAGGTCATTAATAACTCCTCCAATATAGTCGGATAATAGTACGGATGCAGGTCAATAGTAGCTCCCCCGATAAGATATAATAACCAAAACCGATTTAAAAAATATATACTCTGGATAAATTACCAACACATCCTCAACCACTGTTAGGTGGTCTTGGTTTGTCATGAATTTTTCAATTTTACGCTTAAATTACTTTTATAATTTAAACGCTTTTTGTATGTTACCGACTTTTCGAAATTTACGTACATTTGCTGATTTTAATTTAATTAGAGATAACGTAAAAGTTAATCTCAAGAAATATAAAGCCTCGAATTGAATATTCCTTCGACAATAATAACAAAAAGACCAGTAAAAAACTCCAATTATATCTAAGTACTGATGTATAAAACCTGTAACAACGATTTTGGATTACAAAAACGCAATTCACTCTCTCATTATATAGTATATCTTGAATTTTTTGTACATTAACATAATCAGAGTCGTATATCCCTTGAACTTTGTCCGCGGTAAATGCTGCGTAACTTCACGGAGCGGCGCACACATATTTATAACAAAGATATTAAAGTATCACACAACTATAGACATGACATAGAACCAAATTCGTGACCTGCGTCGGTAGCCAGTTGTCAACTGAAACGTCTAGAAACAGACTTAACCTCTTTAGTGTGTATATTACTATTGGAATCCCATTTATATTATAATCTCCTAACTTCTAGATCTGAATGTTGGTTTGTTTGCTTCTTAGGCTTTCATATTTTAACTACCTAACCGATCATCATAGCATTTTGAAAAACATTACCAGAAGTACAGAAGAAGATATTGGATACTCTTCATCTAGAAAAAAAAAGGATTGTTTGTTCCCAAAGCCTAGGTAAAATCAAAACATCTAAGTAATTTATATAATTACTATAATCAAATAGAATAATCTAAATACAGTAATCTTTTTATTTTAGTAGAGCTTATAAATTCATAGAACAAGTAAACACATTTTATATCCATGTCTTTTTAAACAACGTTCAGTAATTTATATTTCAATATTCTTGAATATATTTATTATATTGATTGTTGTGACTTTATTATATAGAGATAAATCTCACGACATCTCACCAGAAGGGAAAGGGGGGTCAAATACTCAAAAAAGCCAAGTAATGGAGGACGCTTAATCGGCGATCAAAACAAAGGTAAGTACGCTACTCATTACAAAAGCTACAGAGCGCGACGGAGTCTCGAGGATCGGTCGTACACACTCACCGGACTGTGACCGTAACCATGTACGAACCTAACTAACTCTTTGTCTTAACTAAATATAAGAACGTTCAACCATTGTTGCCAGACGACTGTATCATCTACCTCTAAAATTGGATTTTTTTAAAATATATTATAGGAGGCAAACGAACGTGCGAGTCACCTGATGTTAAGTGATCAACGCCGTCCATAGACACTAGCAAAACCAGGGGAGTCGAAAGATCGTTGGCAGCCTGGGTTTGTGAGAGGAATGGAGAGGGATGAGAAGAGAGGAGGGATAAGAGGAGGGGAGGGGAGGTGATCCTCCGACGCTCTCACTGACCGAACGAAACGCAACAATGCAAACATTGTTACTTCACGTCGGCTTTCTGCGGGTCTGGTGGTAGTACCCCGGGCAAGCCAACCCATTCATGCTGAAAGCAATAATACCTTCAGTGTGACTCTACCATCTCATCATTTTAATTTTGAAAGAATCATCCCATTGCTTACGTAGGCACAGGAGGGGATAAGACCTTGCCTTACTTTTGCAGACTAGTTGGAGGAGGTGGTGTTGGTTGGTATATATATAGTATAAATGAGTAATATTTTGTTTAAGGAGTATATGAACGGCCTATTTACTAATGTTGGGAGGTTTCTTAAGGCAAAACTATCTGAGAAACTCCCAGCTGGAATACTTAATAAGGAAAACTTGTTTCTTTGGTATGGAGACATACAAAATAAACAGTTATATATTCATAGATATATCCACTAATGCAAAATCCCATGGAACTCTCGGTTTTATTTCTACACTGTATAAAGACCTCTGCAAGTTTTATTTAAGTTTTCCCTTGAATTTAGAGGAAAATTCTCTCACCTAGCAACAATGCATAAAACTGTCAGAATATCTAATGAATACTAGAAATAATGTATTTAAGTCCCGTTGTTGAAAAATTCACACGTTCTGTATGGGGTTTTGCAGAAATAAAGTTTGTGATCATACTCAACAAAGGATCTTATTGTAGCTTGCTTTATGGTCTAAATTACATTTGCAGCATAATATAGCAATTCTAAAAAACAAACAAACCCAAAGTATAAATCGTCATTCTTGCTAGTACTTTTATCAAGTTTTATGATAAGGAACCACATGACAATTAGTACTTTTAGTTTATGATCAGAATTGTAAAATTGTGTCATGTTGTCAAACTTTGATAGTTATGATGCTCTAAAATGTACTAATCTTAATCATTACATAGTATAAAACAGTCTCCTACCGCGTCTGTCTGTCTGTTCGTGATAAACTCTAAAACTACTGAACGGATTTTCAAATGGTTTTCACCAGTGGATAAAGTGGTTCATGAGGAACGTTTTGGTATATAATTTGTCAAGGATTTTTTTTATTATCAGGGCGGGACAACGTCTGTCGGGCCCGCTAGTGTATATATATATATATATTGATTGATGTACATAAATAGACGTATTATAGTCTCTCATAGAGTAGTTCTTATTTATGACTTAGATTGACTTGACTCTGTATTTTGTAATATTGGTGGTATGTCATGTTTGTGTATAAGTAAAGTAGACTCGAAATATTATTTATGAAACATGAATTCCTTCGCAAACTTTTTTTAGTAAATGTATGGGTATGCACATGCCACGTTTCAGGGTTAACAAATGTAACATATTCAGCATGCAAAGAAATTATTATAGATTTATGTTGGTACGACTAGTGCCGTTGCACATAGGTAAACCAGAAGCATAATCATCACCATCATAGAAAATATAGTTTGTAAATACACCGTCAACCGAACGACGAACTCAACACGTATTCATTGAGCGTGTAATGTACAATAGGTCGATTTAAAGGGTCATGCCCACGCGCCCCTAATTAAAGACATAGCGTCAATATCGCCTACGGTTATTCACCTACAAGGCTTTCATTATTTACCGCAATATATATAATAACTAGTCGTTCCCGCGACTCTACCTGCGAGGAACCTAATATAAAAACAGTGATTAATAAAATCATCTGTATGTATTAAGTCCATTTACCTACCTACTTTTCGTTCCTACTTAAGTTGCGTCGTCATTAAAACTATAAGAACTTTTGATAAAGTGAACTGTTTTAATGAAACATAGACAAAATGTTACTCGAAAATATGCTTTATGAATTTCTTGGTGAGGTTTTATCGTGGACGCAGTACTTTAGCAGTGGTGCGAGTTCAGACAAACAGACATCTCTAAAACTGTTTGAAACAACTGCCATGATTTTTTTCATGTAAATCTAAAAAGTACAGACACGTATACATTTGCGTTGTTATTATATGTATAGATTATACAGGTGCGTGGTGTAAATGATTCAATTGGGTAATAGCGGTAAATTAGATAAGTATTATAATTTTTAACACGTTGCTATACACTCATTACTACAAATTGTTGTCAATTATCCTGCTGTTTGGTTATTTGATGTTGGCAATTGATTATATTACTTACTTATTTTATTTTTGGCAACATATCTTCTAGTAGATTATTACTGCCATCGTCGAGTAGGTAATAATATTACAAGCTTCTTGTGATCATTTCAATGTTCTAACAAGATACAGGGAGTTGTTAGAACATTCCACGGAATTTTTGTGTTAGTCGGAATCCATCTTATAATATTTTAACACTAACTGCAACTGTACTATAACGTGACTAGAGTAATAAAATAATTACATAAACTTAACCACTGAAGAACGCAAAAAGAAGATACGATCGAATTGTTATTTATTTATTTCTATTTGTTTTACATTTTACAATACAATATTTTTTACAAAAAAAAAGGGTGTATATACTTATGTACACACGTTAGAAGTTATATTTCTCCCACCCTCTCCAACACAGGTTGGCAAGGCACTTACAACTCTCCTGGTGTTGCAAGTGTCTATGGACGGTAGTTATTACTTAACACCAGGTGACCCACCTGTCCGTTTGCCTCCTATGACATAAAAAATACATTATATTTTTAATTTACCCTTTTTTATGTTGAAATAAAATAATTTAAAAAAAAAGTGTGTGTGTACTTATGTACACGCATTAGAAGTTATACTTCTTTGGTGTCACAAGATAAAAATCTTTTCAAAAATTTTATCTATCGCCTTATTCTACAATTGTAGAAAAAACGACACTAACAATAGAAAAAAGGTATTTACTACATTGAAAGTTTTAATACAAAGAAACAAAATGTTCAAAATCAGGGTGTCGGTTTTTCGTGACGGTGTGCGCGCGCATCGTAAAAATTTACTCTGATTGTTTTTCCTTAAAGCGCCAAAAGAAGTATAACTTCAAAAATTACGTTATATTATTAAAGTATTTATAATTTATTACAAGTAATAAACAATATCCTAAAATAATAATATTTTATTACTACGAGAGTAATATTGATAATGATTGTCTAGTATTTATTTGGACTCGAAATGAAAAAAAAAATTATGACATTGGCAAATAATACAGCAACGCCAGTTGACGAGAAAGAAAAAGATTCCTTTGCCTAAATTGAGTAAAACTTAACAATAAGCTAAATATAAGAATGGGGAATTATTTCGAAATGCACGTCCCGTTTCCATATGTGGAGCATAACATCCTGTTGTAAGCGTATTGCTTGTTCACTCCTTCGCTATTTTAATTCCTTTGTTTTTGAGCCGTATTATGGTGTAACCGATACTAAGTTTTAGGTTAAAAGTTGTATAGAAATACTGAATTGTACCATGTAATAATTATCTAAGGCAGTAGAAATATCTTAACGCTAATTAATTAATTGTGATATTGTAATTACGCCAAATATGAAACAGTTGTGACAAATGTATACTATTATTTTGTATAGGTTAAGTTTGTTTTATGTTTTTTTTTTCTCGAACTGATGACGCTATTGTTTATTATTTATTTATTAGCTCCCTTTGATCCGGACTCGGGATAGTCCGTTAAATTCATTAAGGCGCGCCCCCCTGCCCCTCTGGCAGGGAGGTTTTTCATGTCTTCCTCCGCCCCACTCCCCTCCTCAGGCCCCGGTATGACCTCTGATAGAGAAGTTGGCCTCTTAGAGACCGAACTTATCAGCCTCCGTGGATTCATTTCCAACATATGTCCTCGTCTCGTAGACGATTACGACGCGTACGCTGCGAAGCGTTGCCAGGTCAATAGCGTCATCAGTTCGAGAAAAAAAAAACATAAAACAAACTTAACCTATACAAAATAATAGTATACATTTGTCACAACTGTTTCATATTTGGCGTAATTACAATATCACAATTAATTAATTAGCGTTAAGATATTTCTACTGCCTTAGATAATTATTACATGGTACAATTCAGTATTTCTATACAACTTTTAACCTAAAACTTAGTATCGGTTACACCATAATACGGCTCAAAAACAAAGGAATTAAAATAGCGAAGGAGTGAACAAGCAATACGCTTACAACAGGATGTTATGCTCCACATATGGAAACGGGACGTGCATTTCGAAATAATTCCCCATTCTTATATTTAGCTTATTGTTAAGTTTTACTCAATTTAGGCAAAGGAATCTTTTTCTTTCTCGTCAACTGGCGTTGCTGTATTATTTGCCAATGTCATAATTTTTTTTTTCATTTCGAGTCCAAATAAATACTAGACAATCATTATCAATATTACTCTCGTAGTAATAAAATATTATTATTTTAGGATATTGTTTATTACTTGTAATAAATTATAAATACTTTAATAATATAACGTAATTTTTGAAGTTATACTTCTTTTGGCGCTTTAAGGAAAAACAATCAGAGTAAATTTTTACGATGCGCGCGCACACCGTCACGAAAAACCGACACCCTGATTTTGAACATTTTGTTTCTTTGTATTAAAACTTTCAATGTAGTAAATACCTTTTTTCTATTGTTAGTGTCGTTTTTTCTACAATTGTAGAATAAGGCGATAGATAAAATTTTTGAAAAGATTTTTATCTTGTGACACCAAAGAAGTATAACTTCTAATGCGTGTACATAAGTACACACACACTTTTTTTTTAAATTATTTTATTTCAACATAAAAAAGGGTAAATTAAAAATATAATGTATTTTTTATGTCATAGGAGGCAAACGGACAGGTGGGTCACCTGGTGTTAAGTAATAACTACCGTCCATAGACACTTGCAACACCAGGAGAGTTGTAAGTGCCTTGCCAACCTGTGTTGGAGAGGGTGGGAGAAATATAACTTCTAACGTGTGTACATAAGTATATACACCCTTTTTTTTTGTAAAAAATATTGTATTGTAAAATGTAAAACAAATAGAAATAAATAAATAACAATTCGATCGTATCTTCTTTTTGCGTTCTTCAGTGGTTAAGTTTATGTAATTATTTTATTACTCTAGTCACGTTATAGTACAGTTGCAGTTAGTGTTAAAATATTATAAGATGGATTCCGACTAACACAAAAATTCCGTGGAATGTTCTAACAACTCCCTGTATCTTGTTAGAACATTGAAATGATCACAAGAAGCTTGTAATATTATTACCTACTCGACGATGGCAGTAATAATCTACTAGAAGATATGTTGCCAAAAATAAAATAAGTAAGTAATATAATCAATTGCCAACATCAAATAACCAAACAGCAGGATAATTGACAACAATTTGTAGTAATGAGTGTATAGCAACGTGTTAAAAATTATAATACTTATCTAATTTACCGCTATTACCCAATTGAATCATTTACACCACGCACCTGTATAATCTATACATATAATAACAACGCAAATGTATACGTGTCTGTACTTTTTAGATTTACATGAAAAAAATCATGGCAGTTGTTTCAAACAGTTTTAGAGATGTCTGTTTGTCTGAACTCGCACCACTGCTAAAGTACTGCGTCCACGATAAAACCTCACCAAGAAATTCATAAAGCATATTTTCGAGTAACATTTTGTCTATGTTTCATTAAAACAGTTCACTTTATCAAAAGTTCTTATAGTTTTAATGACGACGCAACTTAAGTAGGAACGAAAAGTAGGTAGGTAAATGGACTTAATACATACAGATGATTTTATTAATCACTGTTTTTATATTAGGTTCCTCGCAGGTAGAGTCGCGGGAACGACTAGTTATTATATATATTGCGGTAAATAATGAAAGCCTTGTAGGTGAATAACCGTAGGCGATATTGACGCTATGTCTTTAATTAGGGGCGCGTGGGCATGACCCTTTAAATCGACCTATTGTACATTACACGCTCAATGAATACGTGTTGAGTTCGTCGTTCGGTTGACGGTGTATTTACAAACTATATTTTCTATGATGGTGATGATTATGCTTCTGGTTTACCTATGTGCAACGGCACTAGTCGTACCAACATAAATCTATAATAATTTCTTTGCATGCTGAATATGTTACATTTGTTAACCCTGAAACGTGGCATGTGCATACCCATACATTTACTAAAAAAAGTTTGCGAAGGAATTCATGTTTCATAAATAATATTTCGAGTCTACTTTACTTATACACAAACATGACATACCACCAATATTACAAAATACAGAGTCAAGTCAATCTAAGTCATAAATAAGAACTACTCTATGAGAGACTATAATACGTCTATTTATGTACATCAATCAATATATATATATATATACACTAGCGGGCCCGACAGACGTTGTCCCGCCCTGATAATAAAAAAAATCCTTGACAAATTATATACCAAAACGTTCCTCATGAACCACTTTATCCACTGGTGAAAACCATTTGAAAATCCGTTCAGTAGTTTTAGAGTTTATCACGAACAGACAGACAGACGCGGTAGGAGACTGTTTTATACTATGTAATGATTAAGATTAGTACATTTTAGAGCATCATAACTATCAAAGTTTGACAACATGACACAATTTTACAATTCTGATCATAAACTAAAAGTACTAATTGTCATGTGGTTCCTTATCATAAAACTTGATAAAAGTACTAGCAAGAATGACGATTTATACTTTGGGTTTGTTTGTTTTTTAGAATTGCTATATTATGCTGCAAATGTAATTTAGACCATAAAGCAAGCTACAATAAGATCCTTTGTTGAGTATGATCACAAACTTTATTTCTGCAAAACCCCATACAGAACGTGTGAATTTTTCAACAACGGGACTTAAATACATTATTTCTAGTATTCATTAGATATTCTGACAGTTTTATGCATTGTTGCTAGGTGAGAGAATTTTCCTCTAAATTCAAGGGAAAACTTAAATAAAACTTGCAGAGGTCTTTATACAGTGTAGAAATAAAACCGAGAGTTCCATGGGATTTTGCATTAGTGGATATATCTATGAATATATAACTGTTTATTTTGTATGTCTCCATACCAAAGAAACAAGTTTTCCTTATTAAGTATTCCAGCTGGGAGTTTCTCAGATAGTTTTGCCTTAAGAAACCTCCCAACATTAGTAAATAGCTCCGGCCGGAGGTGGTAGCGAGGGTCGTGGGAGAATTATTCCCCGATCCTCCGATGCTACCGGCTCCCGGCTCCTCCCATGCCTCCATCTCGGGACGCAGTCGAGGAGGTGCTTGACGGGCCGCCCCTTCCGATAACGGAGGAGGAGATGGAGAGGGCAGTCGAGCGCCTCCTCAACCGGCGTAGAGTGCCCGGCCCTGATGGGGTCCCGGGTCGGGTGCTCGGTCTCGCCTTGGGCCAATTAGGGGGGTGGCTTCGGGAGCTGTTCGACCGGTGTCTTTCGGTCGGGCAGTTCCCGAAGCCCTGGAAGCTTGGGCGGCTCTGCCTTATGGAAAAGGCAGGCCGCCCTCCGGACTGCGCGTCTGCGTATCGGCCCCTCGTCCTGCTGGACGACGCCGGGAAGGTGCTGGAGAGGATTATCTCCTCCCGGGTCGTCCAGCACCTACCCTGGGAGGTCGCCTCTGCCGACAGCGACTTCAGGAGGCACAGGGCGTCCATCGTGGAACGCCCTGCCCGGAAGCCATACTGCGCGTCCACCAGATTAGGCCCTACGCACTCTAGGTGCTGGACTACCCGGGAGGAGATAATCCTCTCCAGCACCTTCCCGGCGTCATCCGACTAACCCTATTTCGTTTTCTGTGCCATTGACAACGTGTATCCAAAGTTATTATTATGATCCATTGAGCTCCCCCCCGGGCTACGACTAGGGTGTCATCCGCGTAACATATGAGGCGTGCCCCATATGGGAGCTCGCCGCGGAGCACCCAGTCGTAGCCCATGTTCCACAGGAGCGGCCCTAAGACCGATCCCTGTGGAACCCCCCGCCTTGTGGTTCGCCGGACCATTCGCCCGTCGCCGTCTACGTAACCGACCTCCCTATCCTCGAGGTACGCCTCCAGCACCCGCAGCAGGTAGGGGGGCACTCCGAAATATCGGAGCGCCTCCCGTATGACCCCATGCGGCAGGGTGTTGAAGGCGTTGGCGATGTCAAGGGACACCGCCAAAACCCTCTCCCCCTGGGAGGTCGCCCCTGCCGACAGCGACTTCAGGAGGCACAGGGCGTCCACCGTAGAACGCCCTGCCCGGAAGCCATACTGCGCATCCGCCAGATTAGGCCCTACGCCCTCTAGGTGCTGGACGACCCGGGAGGAGATAATCCTCTCCA